>CAODLS014447115.1:0-31890 GCA_948243855.1 Flueggea neowawraea | reverse complement strand
GGTAATTGGTTATCAAATGGATTTGATATCAATTTTTTCTTTACTTTGATTGTGTGTTTGTAAGTTTATCCTAGAAATGTCATTAACAACTGCATTGAATGGCTCATTTTTTTGGTAAAATATGATTTATTATCATATTTGTGTATTGATAGGAATAATACCAAAACTCGAGAACCTGGATATTGCATTTAAAAAAAGATTTGCTAACTGTATAATTATTTATATTGCTTCCATTTTTTTCTTTTAAAAAGACACTGCTGTGACTAATTGCTTATCAAATATTTTGAACAATTCAGTGCCAAAACATAAACTGATTATTAGAGCTCATTGTGACCAGTTAAACAAGAGTTGATAAGTATATACAAAATTGAAATGCAATTTCCGCTTATCTAAACTGTTTAGCGATGATGCTCTCTCAGTCTCTCTTATTAGCCAAAATTCAGTACCTTAAACAGGAATACTTAAATTTGAATCCTGGATGCCGCATACAATGCTGACAAAAAGCTATAAAGCTTATACTTCATATGTTATCCTTGGAATGTTTTTTTCACTAGATTTAAATTATATAATATGAAAACTGCAAACGAGATATGCTGTACAATAAACCATACAATTCCAAAACCATCAATGTTCAGTGTGCCAGAGTTTCCAAATCCATAGTGTTTAAGCTTTAAATCTGTACTGCATGTTTGCTGAAAATTATAGATGAAATTGCTGAAGGGCTAACATTGTAAAGCAAAGTACTGTATTTTACTATTTTTCTATTTATAGAAATGCAAGAGCATAGCGTGCTGGGATGCAGAATCGTTGAGAAGTTTGCTTACTACTCATGTTTTGTGGATCGAGTATGTGTATGCATATATAGATGAATCTGTTTGTAATTAAGCCTTTGTTGTTGAAGGGATGGTGAATGCGAAGTATTCCCAGGAGTCATGCTTGAGCAATGGGAGCAGCAGATGATGAATCCTAGGTTGGTCATGGCACCTCAGCATCAAAATGGGATCCCGGTCTTATGTCCTCTTTGTGGTCAACCTAATGCGAAGGTGAGTGACAGTTAATCTTTCCGTGAATCAGATGCTTGCTAGACTTGTTCTTGACTAATATCTTTAATCATGGTTCCCCACTATTCTTATCGATGCATTTTCCTTTATTGTCCATGAATATGAATCCTTCTTCCTACTTACATTATGACTGTGGTCCGTGCCATATTAGTCTAAATCATTGATGAGTGTAGTGATGGTTTTCAACATAACAGTAGGGCAATCTCTTTTAACATTTACAATATTGAAACTGAATTTAGTTTCTTTTATTGAACAATTGTATAATCCCTTTTTGTGAGCGTCTGAAGAAGACTTATTTCTTTCCCTGGCTTAACAAATTGTGTGAAGTATGCACTCTTTAGCCACATCAACTGACTAGTAATTCCAGATGTGCCCTTCTTGTGATGCTTCGCAGGTTAATAACAACAATCACATATCCTGCTGGGCGTGCCAACATCACTTCTGTTATCTGTGCAAGCAGATTGTGAAGCGCAGCTCCCAACATTACGGGCCAAAAGGTTGCAAGCAGCATACAGAGGGATAATTGCCGGTATACATCCTACTATGAGTATGATATATTCACTCTGATGGTCAATGCCCGAGCCTCCTTATCAACTGCTGACGTCTTTCAAGCTGTTCATCCTACTTCCTTTCAGTTCGGGTACTCGAGGCCCTTTCAACCTGTTAGTAGCATATATTCTGTATATTTGCTTGCTCACTACAGCATTTGAGATCTATCTGCAGTTTTGCTCCTACATCAGATATGTTTCGGCTTCATTTGATTATGTTGAGAGGGAAGCAAATTTCCCGAGAAAATGTAAAACAAGCATAAACCCTTGATTTCATACCATCTTCACTTTTTTTTTTCAGCATTTATATTCACAAGATGTGAATCATTTTGTAATGCTTACAAACTCCAAAACCAAAAAGAGAAGTGGCCAAATGTTTGATTATTTATGGTGATTATTGTTTCACATGTGAATTAACTTTTGTAGACTCAGTGGATGTTGCCATGGATTTAAGAAAGAAACCTAGTACAGTATCATTATTATAGTGGCAAAAAGTTGCTATTTGGCTTTACCGGGTAGGTCTGAATTTTGAAAAAAAAAAACACTTGCTGTAAAGAAAGAGAACCGTTAATGTTTGATATTATCAAACTGAGTTTCAGCTTCCTGAGATTGTCATAGCTACAAACTCCGGACGATTTCATGGCAGAAAATAACAGTTTTTTCAGACGGTGCTAATCTGATTGCAGTTGATATTCCCATTGGAATGTGCGCGGTTAAATTTGGATGAATTTGTCTTCCAACCTAATTTAACCGTAATCTGCAATTAGAGTATTTTTTTATTCGCAACTTAACGACAAACTGCATCAACCACTCTCCAGTTCAATTGGATTAGAGTTGGATGCAGTTATTGAACGGCTATGCCTAAAAATTCATTGTTCTGCCACACTATTACATTGTTCTATGACACTATTATATCTATGGCCTTGCAAGAAATCGTCGTGCTCAACTGGCCTGTCCATAGAGCAATTTGTGCTCACTTCAAACTGGACTTGGTTATTTACTTGATTATCTACAACTCCTCGGTTCCGTTGGGTCTTTATTGTTTGTGTTGCAACAGTAGCCTTATTCTCCTGTTATACAGTGTTACTAATCTCTACCCAAAGCCAGAATCTAGCTCATTGGGTCATCGTAGTGATCTAATTCTTAACCTTCTTGACTCCATTAGTTGTGAATAAAGTTATGATTCCACTGGTCAGGAAAAAAAGGGAGAAAACAAAGAAAAAGAGAGGCAAAAAACTGTGATTTAATAGTTTATGGGAATTGACTTAACAAACATTAAAGTTCAAAGAATACATCAGAGATCATCTTGATATTCTGATACCTGTACTGTAACGCGTCGATTAGACAGGTCCTGAACACAGTGTCTCATCTGAAAACAGCTAAAAACTCATCTCCTGCTTAAAATTAAGCTCAGTGACACCAAACTGCAACTACCAACATTTGATGAAGATCACATATTCTGCCATTTTTGCGGTATATCTGAACGCCAAAAGAAGCACAAAAATCACGTATTAGAAGATTTAACATATCATAAATCCACATCAGCTCACATATAACTCCAATCAAGATAAATCCAGAACTCACTGGTATGTTTGAAAGAACCAAAATGAACAAGAAAATATATAGAAATAGCAGTAATGGCATACCATAAAAAAGAAGTGTTTCAATCCTCTTCCATAGGTACATCTGGAATATCAAATCTGTCCTCTTCAATTGTGTTATTGATCACAGAAACTGGAGACTGTAATCGGGTGTAAAGGAAATGAAAGTTTGTCCAATAGGTAACATTTAAACAGTACTGAAAGGGGCAAAATATTTGGGAGTGTTTGTTAACGGGATATTGAAATAACATTTTACTGTGTATGCACACTAAATATCTAAAAAGAAGTGTCATTCTTTCTACTGTTTCATTATGCCACACAAAATTTTCTAATCTGCCAAAATAGTCACAATTAATTGGTATTGATTAGCTAGTGTGCCAAAAGAAAAACATTATTTGAAGAAATTGTTTCAGAAAGGAAATAACCATTGCCTGCAGTCAAAATGATTTTTTTATTTGCAAAATCCAACTAAACCAAATGCAAATCCAACAAAAAAATCACCTAGAAGTCAATTATTAAAAGAATAAAGCTAAGAACTACAAAACAAAATAGAGAAAATAAACTTCGGAGTACTAAAATTGCAAAATTCAATCGAAGGATATTTGTCAATGATGGATCTTCCTTCTCACCACGATTGCGGCTATTGTCCAGCTCTCTAAAAATTTCAGGAGTTACCTAGCACAAGGTGAAGACGATGGTAAAATATTTGCAATTAATTTTCTGTACAGAAATCAAAGAGGAACATTCTTAATACAGGTGCATCATTATAAACAAAGAACTCAGTATTCTTACCCGTTCATGCTTTTGCTTTCTAACTAGTGTTCTAAGGTTGTCTTTATCGACCTTTTGCAGTTCATTTTTGTATCTGCAAAGTTTTCAACCAATAATTATGATTCTGAATAATTTTGTTGCAGTTAGAACTTACTAGCAAACAAACAATTCAACTATATGTACGCATCAAAAGAACTGCTGCAAATTATGAAAAAAAAATTGAAAAAAAAGGAAAAAGAAAATTCAGAAGAGAAATTTCTTGCATCAAGAGTGCTTTAATGTGTTGGATTGACAAAAGAGAACACGGACGTTTTAGATGTCAGAAGTCTAGAAAGACAAAATCAACTCAAAATTACACAAAGTAGGCTTGGATTTGTTGGAACAGCCTTATGATTTCAAGGGTGGTTTCAGATACAATTAAAAAAAGTTATTTAATAGAAGGAAAATCAGAACATATTACCAACCTTTGCACAAATGCAAGCAGGGATTGGTGCCAAATTACTGGCATCGTTCTTGCATCCTCAAGAAATCTCATGAAGTGAGCAACAACAGCATCAACAACACGATATGGCAAAGCATATTTCTTTTCAAACAGAAGTTTGATAAAATAACTGCAATTATCACAAAAGAAGCATTAGCAATTGATTTGCAGGTAAATTAGCAATAAAAAGACTGGCGCCATTAAGACATCAAGGGAAAGAATAACACTATTAATAATTGCATTCTTCATGCTACATATAAAAGTAGAGAAGCAGCCCTTTTTCCTGTGTTCGTATGATGATAATTTTTTTCCAGTAATTCTTTCTAAAAAAGAAAAAAATTACTGATGCAGATTCCCCTTAGGTAATGAACCCTCTTGTCTGGGGAAGTATATCAAAAGAAATTTTATTCAGCTACACAATAGAACAACTATCTCATTCTACTATGACATAAAATGAGCATTTATATACCTTGTTGTGCCACAATATTCCATCTCTGCAAGCTTCAACAATACAACACTGTGATTCAATTCAACTATGCGGGTTAGTTTTCACTGTCCTCAACAAGCAGTACACAGTACACCAGAAGTAACATTCATATATTAATTAAATCATCACATCCATACATTAGAATAGACAAAAAGACTAGGAAACATTACTAAAATCACAGCACAACTTCATAGATCACATAAAAAATCCAGTAATAAATATTGAGAGGATGTGAAAGTACAGTTGTTCCTGTGTTATGCACTCAAAGTAAATCTGGAAAACAGAAGCATTTATCCTGGAATAACCTTTGCACATACAAATTTGTATTGTTAATTAGGGAAGAAAGACAAGTTCGATACAAAATCTTCTGCAATATTAGTTCTTTATACACAGGACACCATACTAGCTGATAAATGACGTAATCTGAAGTCAGATGCATATCAAGCTAGTTTTTTTTTTATTGGAATATCAATCTGGTTTGATGGGCCAGTGGAACCCATCTCTAATCACTGGTCCTCTCGGCCAAACTTTTTACCTTTTATTAAAAGGCTTTCAGCATCATATAAGTCTAGAGATTATGAAAATATCCCGTCTTAACTCAGAAGTGATATTTCCAATCATGCACTTGATTGAAAATGTACTATTTGATCCATAATTAAACATGTATAACAGCACTGAATACAAAAATAACAAACACCCACAAACCCAACACAGAAAAATGTCCATACCTTGAATGGAGCATGGGAATGGAGACTTTCTGTATAATACTTCCAACAATAACAGCTTCTCTAAGATTGCATGTTCCAGACTGCAAACCAAATAGGTAGAAAAAGTTTGGCATGCAATGAAAAAGTTACTGAAATATGAAACTGTGATGTCCCATAAAAAAAATTACATACTTGGCCTCCTCAAAAAAGCACATTGGAAGCTAAATCCATCATAAATAATTAAAAAGCAAATTTAACAATGCGAACAGGGCAAATAGCAATAAACAGTAAAAAAAATATGGACTTTATTACACGTAACACACAATAGTTCCTTGCACAATCAGAACAACATGAGAGAAGCAAACTAGTTATGGAATACAACAAGATTAATTAACACATTCACTAAAAGATTTAATAAAGGAATACAACAGGATTATCTAACACATTCACAGAAAAAAACTTGAGAAAACAAAAACTTGAAAGCAAAAGATATCAAGATAGTGGCTCAAACATTTTTTTTTTTAAGGGAAGAACTTTTGCTCTCTTGGACATAAATATCCTTCCCGTGGGATTCACTACAGCTTAAAGAAAAGACACACTAAAGGATATCCATCTAAACTCATCTACAGGACAGGGCACGTCTCAAAACAGAGACGAATTCAGCTGCAAATTTTCGCATTTTATTTAAAATAATTACAACATACAGCATTAAAATCCATTCTCCGTTGATTGAATTTGATAGCAAAATAATTTAGCCAAGCAACAGAATAGCATGAAACAGAAATTCAGTTAAATGCCAGACAAAAACATCCATGCTGGTGCATACCTGACACAGTGGTAACAATATTCCTTTGTTGAATGCAGCAGGTTTGTAAAGAGCCTTTTTTAGAGACTGATAAAGAGCAAAATGCAGCCTCTTCTGCTTTCTAATATCATCTCTTATCCTAGGAAGCAAGACAAGCTTGTAGAAGCGGGTTGCGTTCTTTGAATTCATATTTGAAGCAAATATTCTTGTGGCTTGATACATTGCATTAGGAGACCACTTCTCAGGTTCAGTTAGGTGCAAGACATCCTCCCAGAAATGCATAGAAGGGATGTGCTTAAATGTCTTTGGCATCTTTCCAGCTGTATACTTGCTCAGAAACTCACCAAGTCTGCTCATTATGAAAAAAATAATTCAGAACAAACTTCAAACTCGAAAAATAAAAATCATAATATCCGTAGCTATCATCTACATGATATAAGAACAGGAAACTGACCCCTTATATAAGTCTATGACAGACTTGTCCAATTTAGGCGCTGCAAATAAAGCTAGCAAATTCAGTTAAAAGAAATGGTAACCCGGATGGGTTAAGAACACTTAAAAAATGTTGTTCAGTGAAAACCTGAATCAGTCTCTCTGATTTTAGCAGTTATGACATCGGCAAGTGTACGCTGGGGACGTGCATCAGTCGAAAAGAAAGCCTCAAGCAACTTCTCATCATTCTCATCAATCTGCTAATGTTTATTCAACACAGACAACAATAAGGTAAATTCCTAATTTCGCCAATTCGTCGGGAAAAAAAGTACCACAAAGAAGCTATAAAAGAGAACATAATGCTATAACACCAGGCCAATTTGTTTATATAATAAAGCAATTGCCAAAATATATTTATCAATAAAGCATACACAAAATGGAAACTCACATCATCCTTGTCAAACTGGCTCCTATCATCAAAACCTTGAAAGTCATCAATGTCCTCTTCCTCCTCCGCCACCTCAGCCGCAATGTTCCACGACTCTTCCTCCGCGGCAGCAGCAAACAACGCACCGGATGAGTTGTTTCTCTGCTCTTCCTCCTCTTGAATCTCCTTTTGCTGAACCAGCGCCTCTTTCAAAATCTTCGAGCTCATCCCCGAAGAAATCATCTAATACAAACACACAACACAATTATCAAATTACTAAATTAGAAAAAAAAGTACTTCTTTTTCTCGTTTTCAGAGTACCGTGGCAGGTGTAGGCATTACCTGTCCTTGTTTCTGGTGAAGTTTGGGTGCTTTGGAGCGTTTTTTCGAGGAGGCAACGGAGACGGAATCGTCGGTGTCGACGGGAAGAAATGGCTGAGGGTTTTGGTGTCTTTGTCTCCTCTTCTTGTCATTATTGCTATTCTTATTCTTCTCCATTGTTAAAGAACTGAAAGTACTCCTCTGTTTCGAGTAGTAGCAGCTGCCAAAAAGTCAGAGAGGAAAATGGTATTTATAAATTAGGGTTACTCATAAATGTTAGGGATAATTACGTTGGAGTCCCTAAGGTTATGCCTATTCTCCCGATACATCCCTAACGTTTGAAAAGTCTCCTATCATTCCCTGAGATGTTTGAAACCACAATTGCCCCGAACTTTTAGACCATGCGTGATGTGAGACAATGGATATTGATGAGCGAATAGGGTGAAATAGCGGATACAAAATTTCACTGATAGAAAAAGGTGAAAAAGTGCGATCAGTGAAATATTGAAACGACACGAGAACGGCACCAACAGTTTTTACATATGCACATATTCAATGCATTTCATGCACTTCCTTTGGCCCTTCATTTCTTTTTTTCTATTTGTGACACATCAGCAATTTTAACCAAAATGGCCTTAAAGATCAAGTTTAATCTTTCTGCATGATATTATACGTAAATGATTCGTGGTTTTGTCCATAGGGATCCGTGGCGCAATGGTAGCGCTTCTGACTCCAGATCAGAAGGTTGCGTGTTTGATTCACGTCGGGTTCAATCCCCTGAACAATCCTTTCCTTTCTCTGCCCTCTTTCTTCTTTTCTCCAGTCCCTACATTTTTCCTCCCTTTAATTATTCACCAAAATTTATTTACTTCTCTTCCTTCTCTTATATCCACAAGGTTATAGGCCTCTTCTATTTTTCTGCATCAAATTTCATTTTACTCTTCTATTAGTTCTCAAAGTTATAGGCTTGGAAGAATGGTTTGCGTGACATTATTATTGAGACGGATTCGGAACTTGCATGCGAATTTGTTAATTACCCGTCGAGTTGTAGAGGTAATCAACGTGCTCTAGTATGGATGTATGGGTCTCTTACTCGCCAAGATTGGTTGATATGGAGTCAGACGCGCATGGGTTGACGTTGTCTAGGAAAGGTTTAGGCCTTTTGTCAGATTTTCATGATTTTTCTTCCTGTATTCCAAGACCTCTTAGTTCTCTTTTGCACTGGGATTTTCGAGTAATCATTCCTCATAGTTTTGATATTAATAAAAATTCTTATCCCACCTTCACAGACCGAGACCAGCCTAACTGGGTTTAATCTGTGGGAGTGCCACACTAGCTTAGTGCAAGCCTAACTTAGCTAGGTTGGAGTGAGTGGTGTGAGTCTAGTCTTATTCAGTAACAAAAAGTTATAGGCATGTATGAGAAAAATAAAAGAGGCAAAATGGATACAAAAACAGTTAACAGTAGAATTGCTGTCCGTATAATTATCACATAAAACATGTAAGTTTATAAGAAGATCAAAACTGTTTGCTACAAAGTAAAAATTTAATGGGACTGAGAGGAAGGACTAGAGCTAGACTGCTCTCATTCATTATCGCCGTCTTCCTCGGGTTTTACAAAGAACTCGATATAAGCAATTCGGCTAGGTTGCTGATAGCCTGCAGAATCAATGTGCGAATGCGAACTAGATGATCTTGCCACGGATACTAGATGCTGAAATTTCAACATTCCGCCTCTCCCTATTGTTGGCGGGCTTCCTTTATTTTCTTTAATAACACTGCTAGTTATATTAGATGTTATCGCGCGAAGAAACTTGTAACTGTTCAAAAAGATGTCAGATCTCAGAAGAGTAATTTAGTTGTTGAATGACGATGGCAATTGAACATGCCAGTAAGAAACTTGGCGATCGCAGTTAAATGCCATTAGCAGATCAGTATTTTCGTAAAACATGAAGTCTATCTGCAAGAGGAGAACATAAACTTATGATGGGGGCAATTAAGTTTTTGCAGCCTAATAGTTGCTTAGCTGTGAAGAGATATATACCTGCAAATCTCCATGGCCTTCTGCTCTAAAGATAACGGAAGGGGGTACTGGTTTTAAAGAAATCTGAATGCTGGATCCTGGCCATTCAAGATCATCAATAGCTTTCTTCAAAGCTGCAGACTACGTAGCAAACTCCCCAACTTTAGGCTCATTGATTGAAAAAAATGGCTAATACATAAAGAAAAAGTATAATTGAAGCTAAGTGCATCATTCAATATAGAGGAAGGCATCAAATTAGTGTGTTATATGACGCAGATGACATCCTTAAGTTCTATGCAAAAACACAAACAAGCAAATTAGCAGTTCAGGAATTTTTTCCAGCAGATGCGTAAGCCCCTTTGTTAAAGAAAACAAACATATCTAGAAATGATATTTCATAGCCGATAAAATAAATTTCCATAAGATCAGAAGGAATCACATCTAGCAGCTAGAAGTTCCCATACTAGGATTCATGCTTTTGAATATGAATTAATCAGAAAACATTTCTTTCCTAAGTGGAATATGACCCCTCTTATATAATGCATGTGGCAATAACAGAGCGGGATTCCTCGTCCTTTTTATTCTAAGGTACCACACAACACTAACCCAAAATCAATGGCTCAAAAAATACTAGCCAGCTTAAAATTGAAGGGTGGATAAGTTGGAGCCCGATGAGATTTATCAAGAAGAAAAGAACGAAAGCAGTAAAAGGCATTAGTTGCCTTTGACATTCTATACGCACGCACGGGCATAAAGAGGCACCAAGCTGGTCTAGTGAAATATTGTCCACCTTAACACACAGAGGCACATGAAAAGAGATGGATGGCATCCTGTATACCTTAACAGTAAAACTGAGAGGTGTGCTTCTAGCGGGTTCAAAATTGTGGTCCCATGAAATTGTCTCCAGGATTCTTGTCCGGATTTCAGCATAAATGCAGGCATCCAGTGAATCAACAGACCTAAAGTATCACACGAGATATGTTCATTTTTTGAATACAAATGAAAACCTACAGTACGATAAAAGTTCCAGATCAATAACAACAGAGAAATTGGGTAGAACAAAGTTCTCCATTTCGATAACTTGCAATTATCTCTAGACGCGTGAAGGGAACCATTCATTTTCGCCACTTGAAAGCACGTAATCTTTTTAATTCTGAGTATCAGATTCATTAAGCAATCAGTATCCAAAACTCGAACTTCAAAAACAATCCTATTATTAGCAATGCCATTAATAGAAACCTAATTACTCAAAATCTCCCATGCCATCCTAATAAATACTGACAGCAACAGAAGAAAGAACAAGAACTCATCAATCAAGCAATTTCACTTCAAAACACTGCCGTTTAACGAACCCTAATCAATTAACTGAATAAACATGAGCATACTTGAGAAGAAGCTGCATATCCGGTCCAGGATAACGAAATTCAATGGCGGATGAACGTCCTGGTACTGAAAATGTGTTCAAGCAATCCACAAAATGTCCCAAACTCAACCCAAATCGGGGACGCCCTTCCGTATTATATTCATATCTTACAAAAAGATATACAAACAAAACACACATCTAAAAATTTTTCAAATAAAATTTCAACTACTACAATTAAAAACTATCAATAGATGATTTCTTTTTTTAAAAAAAAAAACTACCTCCTTTTGAAGATACACTTTGGCTTGAAGACACCCGGTCTCTTCGACTATTAAAACGACGCCTTGTTCCAAAATCTCCACGAGTGCATCCTGAAATATATGAGCTGTAGAGAATTAGAATTTAGAAGTGCAAATTATGTTTGAATTGAGGAATCGGAGTGCGGCACAGTTCGATTACCTGGTGGCGCTTCCACAGGGCGGCGGCGAGAGCGTCGACCATGACTTTGACATTGTCGAGCAGGCATAGAAGGTCCGGTCCCTCTGGTTCTATCGCCGATGAGCTCATTTTCTTTTCAGTTCTCCCCCCCCCCTCCTCTTTCTTTTTTTTCTTTCCCGCCAGCAACACGGAGACATCTTTTTCTTTTTGAGCTTTCCGAGTGTTGGAAAAGACTCCGGCGATCCCTCAATGTTGTTGTATTTTCTAAATTAGTCCTTACTCTTTAAATAGTTGTAGTTTCAGTGCTAAAGGTCCATGAACCGTCTTAACTTGCTCCTTCTTGATAAACTTGTCGCATCTTGGTTCTTAATCAATAAATGAGTTGAACTATATTTTAAAACTGTTTTTGTTTGAATGAACAATTTCATATTCCATTGATCAATATTATCTTTTTCAAGAATTAAAACAATAAAATTAGAAGGGAATATGTCACGTTAAGTTGGGACAAATAAAGAATCGAATGTCCTTACAAGAGTATATGCAACACGATTCTTGAGCGCTTAATAAGGCATAATAGTAGTGGCTATGGTAGCATCAACTAGAAATCAACAATCAGAAATAAGAAATACTATAAACTTGTCAATAAGGACAAGAAATGCAGAGAACTCGTAGATACGCGAAGACTTACTTTGTCCATTATGGCGGTGTTGGTGGTGCCAATGGCAACACTACTCCCATATCAACCTGTGAATTATACATAACAAGAAACAAAATAAATATATTGTGATACAACATGGAACCGAAAAATATGATAAATAAAATAGAAGATATAAACCAGTAACAAAACATTTGATCAGATAATAAAACAAAGACTCTTGTAAACTGTCCGCGCGTAAGAGGATCATGATAAAATGATTGATGATGGAAATTGGTGTTGCCTCGATTCAGCAACGATATCGTCTCTATCTCAGTGGTGTAAGCACTAACAAATCCTACAAAAAGAATACGGTCAGAAGATGAAAAGGTGTTCTCCGCGAGCAATCCAACACTCAATTTAGAATTTTTGCACAGTTTTGGCGTAATTTATGGATGGTAAAACGTGGAACACTCTTCCTTTAAATTTTGAATGTAATAATATCAAGCCTCAAATTTCCTCAGTATTTGCTCTATCTATTTTAAATTGCATACAATAAACCTATTTTTTGAAAAATCTTATAAAAAGTGGGCGTTCATACTGAACTTCATGTATTGTCTTGGATCAATTATTGGTGGGGTCTTACTGTATTAATGGGCTTTTGACTCAGGCTATATTAAAAGCATAAAAATGAATAATAAAGACAAAGAGAAGAGAAAAGAAAAGATGAAATTACAGAGAATCATGCGTCATAGCAATTCAAATGATGGAGAGGAGCAATTATACGGATACGTTGGGTTTAGCTACACAAACGAGTAAACAAAATGGCAACTGAACATAGTAGAAGATAAGTACCTGAACCATGGTGTGACAGTGGTCCATACTGATAATGGCGGAGCCTATTTAATGTTAAATTTAAAAATAGATCAAAATTAATTATTGAAACATTCGACTCATTAGGCTCATAAACGTCGGATATGACTATGGTATTTTTATTATATACTTGTGTACTTTCAACGGTTAATATTTATTTAAATTTAATTTAACGGTTCAAATTGTGTTATTTGTTATTAACATTTTAATGTGTTTGCACAATTTTAAACCGTTAGATCAATTTTAAATAATTTAAACAAATCTTTACCATTAAAAATATATAAAGCACACAACTGCGAAAGCACCATAGTTAGTGCCCATAAACATCGATTATAAAAGTTAAATATTCAAATTGAACAGTAAATTAGATTTAACTTCAAGTTTAATGTGCAAAACAAACAATCATTTAACTAATTTATATGAATATTCAACTTATACGTCATTAAGTGTATGAATTTATCACTAAACTCATTGATAAATCCTATAATTGCTCACCAAAAAAAATCGAGTTAATTATGTTAAGTGTCTTAATTAAAATTTAAATTTTGACAAAAAAAATTAAGTTTAACAATTAGAGGAATGCAAATTTTTAAATTAAAGTGTTGGCATGTATCATTCTTTTTAAACTGATCTAAAAAATAATGCCATTTTTTATATATTTTTTCACTTTTTTCATCTCTCATCAGTTTCTCTCTCTTGCACTCTCTCTCCCACAGAAACGCTATGTCTCTCTCTCTCCTCTGTTTTTTCTCTCTCTTCGAAGCTCTCACCGGACCCCTATTTATTTCTTGTTTGTCACGATCTGAAACATCGAGGTCGTTGCGACTCGAGATCATTTGTCGCGACCTTCATTCTCTCTCTTTGTCGCCCTTGAAGAACGAACAACGGGGATCTGAAATCTGGACTCATCCTCATTGGCGGGGTTAACGGGATTGACGTCACCATCGTGATGCAGTCTTGGCGGTGGCTTTTACGCGATCTGGCATCGGAGTTTACTCGATCTGTCGGTATAGGAGATGACAGTTTTGGTTAATGTAGAACGAGGTGGCAGCGCGATCTGGAGTTAGTTTTTGTGTAAGTAGTTCGTGAATGATGTGTAAATTCCTTTGATTGAAGCAGTGCATTCTCAGTTCTATTCTGATTTTTTCTTATATGCTTTGTGTATCTGTTTTGGTGCAAATTTGTTGGTAGACAAGGTTGGAAAGTGGCGGTTGTGTGTTGAACATAGATCTAGGCGTTGTTGTGTGTTGCATAGCGGCTAGGGATTGGATGCATTTTTTATTAAAAAAACTAAAATCTCGATTAAAATGATTTTTGCTTGGTTGAAGTGGTTTTGGTGTTTGCTATCAGTGGAGTTTGTTTTCGTGTTGGTGGTGGCGAAGATTGTCCTGGGTTGGTGGCGACTAGGATTTTGCGGCGGATCAACTTATTTGTATTTGGAGTTTAGGGTTTGGTAGATTTTTTTGTAGACATTCGAAAATCTTTTAAAGAACTCTAAAAAATTTTTTTAAAGACATTCGAAGACCTTTAAAGAATTTTGAAGATCTCTTTTGAAAGCCTTTGAAGACCATTATAATTTTTTTAAAAAATTTATATATTTTTATATACCAAATTAATTATCATTAAATTAAATTAATATTTGTAAATATTGTGTAAATCGAAATATGATTAAATTAAATTTTTTATAAAACAATTGTCAACTATTTTTAGAGACTTTTAGAGAAAGATCTTAGCTTAAATTAAATTTATTAAAAAAATTGAAAACTACCTTCTGAAAACATCTGAAGACCTTCTGAAAAAATAGATTTTTTATGCTAAATTTCATTTTTTTGGGAAAAATTATTTTCTAGTGAAAATATCTCGATTTCTCGCGAATATGACATTTTTAAATTCAGTTTTATTTTGCTGACATTTTACAAAATAGATATTTTTCAAAAATAATATTTTATTTTGTTATAAAAGTGTGATTTTTCTAAAAAAAATCCTATAATTGAACTCCTAAAACAATAATAAACCCCTATCATTCAACTCTTAAATTATTGTTTAGGCTCATGAATCAAATCTATATATTAATATAAAAGAGAATACATTTATGATATTGTGACATTTGTCAATATAACTAAGTGACATTTGACAAGATATTAACATACCACATGTCACGACATTTTAATATGAACACATTTATTATGTTATTTATAGAAATTAGAATTTATAAATAAATTATTTGTTAAAAATTTCTGAATTGAAATTTATAAACTGTAATTTTGTGTTTTTTAGTTCAAATAATTTATATGTTCAAATAAAAAATATTTATATATTTTTAAGTAATATAAAAAATTTTAAATAATTTTTTTTGGAAATATTATAACAAAATATTGAAATGACCAAATAATATCCATCAAATTGTTTGATTAATCAAAAAATTTAAAAAATAAATAACTAGACGAAGAAAAAATAAAGAAAACAAAAAATATTAAGTTTATTTGTAAATTCTACAAGTAAAGAACCTGACTATAACTAATATTATTGATAGAAAAGATTTCCAATTAATAAGATGAAGAAAATATGAAAAAATCTGAATGTTTGAGTAAGCAAGTAGATAGCAATAAACAAACATATGCGGATAAAGTTAATATCTATATAAATTCACAATCAAATTGATTGTCTTAATAAGTATATTTTGATTAACATTGTTAAAAATTCAATTAAAGATGAATGTAAGGTTTTGGTTTATTTAAGATCAATTGTTTGCTTTATTGATAAATTGAAACAATTACTGTTGAAAAAAGCGGTCCGCCCATGACGGGTGGACCGAACTCGGTCGGTCAAGGTGTGAACCAAAACGATAGACCGAACCAAATGACGAGTTCAATTGAGATTGATCCATAAGGCCCATGGGCCAAGCCTACTAGGCCAAGCCCATTAGGCCCATTTACCATTTATATAAAGTGATAATTAATGAAAGAATATTCATTCTTTAATTTTGGAGGCACCAACGTGAGAGAGAGGGAAAGGAAGAAGAGTTGGGTTCCTTCTTCCTCCATGCCACATCTCTCGCTTCACTCGTCCTTTGTTCTTCGATAGTCTCGATCCACGTGGCATATAGGCTGTGAAAGAGACGAGCACTCATGTTGACTATCTGATCGTAGTTTGTTCGCGAGACCAACATCAAAACTTGACCTTGGCTTCGCTGTCCGCGGCTGGTCTGGTTGGCTTTCCGCTGGAAAGGAGGTAGGTAACTCAAACCTACTAAATATATTATTTTTCTGTTAAACTGTAGTTGTTTCCTTCATTGGTATCAGAGCAAATTGAGAATTTTGGAGATCTGTTCCCAAATTCATGTTGGTCTCTGTCTAGGATGCTTGCTGTGTTTTTATTGCTTTCGACTTTGTGTCTCTAAAGCGGATTTTCATTCGAGTCCATCTCGAGTCAAAAACTGAAAGTTGGAATTTTGAAATTCTGACAAAATATTTGAAATCAGCGACCCAAAAAACGTTGAGTGCTAAAGTTTCGTCGCGAAATTCCATCGGTAAGGTCGTCAAATGGATAAAAACCCGATCGAAAAATACTGAGTGAGAAGTTTACAGATGAATTTATTCATTTGATAAAAAAGGCGACATGGTGAATTCTGATTCGCCCACACGCACCACTCAGAACGCGACACTTGGCAAAGGCTTTAATTTGGTCAAAGTTGATCGAAATGTGGACAAATCAGAGTGTGACATTTATCAAGACGTGGACCACTCATAACTCAACACGTGGCAGAACTATCAAGAGAATTTAGCCACATCATCGTCATGTGGATAAATTACATTGTGACACGTGGCATTTGGTCAAGCCAGTCAACGTTGACCGAGTATGAATGTCCACCAATGACACATCGACACGTGGACACATGTGGCGTCAAAACATGGTAGCATGTGATTCCCACACATGGCGAGATCTGTTTGTGACAAGTAGCGTCACCTGGATGCAACACGTGGCCGGATTAGTACGCCGTGCTTGGTGGCGCATGAACCATTCCTTCGGCGAGTGTTAGTGCGTGACATATGTCCCGACCACCAAATTTTATAAAATTTTCAACAGAATAATTATTTATATTTTTCTAAAATTTTTGTTATATTTTTCACAATTTTTTGAGTTTTCAAACTATTTTTTCCAATTTATTGTTATATAAATAATGCTAAAAATTGTGAAAAATTGTATTTTTCTGCCAAGAAATATTTTGAAAATTAGTTTTCGAAATAATTAATTTTGAAACGGACTAATATGGTTCTCATTTAGATAATTGGAATGAGATTTCAATTATATGAGTAATACGCGAGTGTGTATATACCTATTTTATTTGTAATTTGATTACAAATAAACGAATGAGGTAAAATCATATTGCATTAAACGAAGTGCAAATTAAGGAAGAATTTGCACAACTCCCGAAGTGAGTATTTTGGGATGGTGGTGGTCGTGAAGGGAATAATTAATTGTGCATTTGTTGTGCAAAGGTAATGATGGTTTTATTAGTTCATAAAAAATTATGAATTCTCATCACTGATATCGGCTAAATTTTTGGTCCATTCTAGAATTTCATAGAAACATGATCCCCTAAGTATTGCGGAAAGATACTTAGAGATTCTAGAAAATAAAAACGTTTTGAAATTGGTATGTCCAATATTACACTATGATCACAATAAGGGATCGTGAGAAGTGAGAAAACCACTTTAAAGGCGTATGATTGATAGAAATCTTGATAAGTTGATATGACAACTTATGAATTCTATACTAACACATTGGAAAATGTCTATTGTGTATCCAATCGAAAGATATCAGCTTAGTGTCATATTAGTTGGGGATTTAGATTAACATTATTTGTGTGTTAATGCTGATCAATGTTAACGAACGATGTATTAACATTGGTACTGATTGTTTGGATTGCATGTTGGTTCAATAAATGATGTTTATTCAATTTGCTGCTTAGGCTTATTATTGTGATGATTTGCCTTAATTTCATATTCAATATTTTTATATGTTAAATATATTGCCCAATTATTAAATTTGTTTTAATAATTGAGATGACTAACATGGATTCCCTAAGTCAAATGGACTTTAAAAGTGAATCCAAACAGTCGTTATTTATTATCTATGAAATTAAATATAGTATAATTAATTATTAAGACCGATATGGTAAATGTACACCTAGTGTATTTTTTGATTAAAAGCTTAATAAGAGGCTATGCTAGTTTAATTTTTGGTTGGATAGTAAATATATGTGTATTGCTATTTGAATTACTTGTGCGCAATTATGTCTTGTTGTTTAACAAGTTTATTTGTTATATTCACTGCTTTCTAAAAGTCGATTAATGCAGAGCCATACGAGAACGTATGTTGAGCTCAGGCTGCATTGATCATAAATCTTAGATTATAGAAATCTAGCATGTACTCTAAGAGCAAAAGCTTGTGCCCCTTTGAACTTGGTTATGTCCAAATTCAAGGATGAGTAGAATATCACTTAACACATTTTGGACCGAAATATTTGTGAAATGTGGAAGTAAGAAAATTCCACTTGATCCATCATCTTGTTAGTGCACCGGATGATGTATTCACTTAGATACTTTGCAAGTATCAAGACGCAATGTATTTAAAAGTTGCATTTAAGAAGCGGTTAGTTGTGTGACACTAACTAAGTTTGGGGTCTTTGACCATTGTCTGATACTTGTTATAAATGTCCTAATCATGTAATAGAGGCGTGGGGCTTATATGATTAGAGAGCTAGTGATACTGATCATAGATTCATTAGGGATAAGGTTCAAAAATGTTATTCACTTATTGCCTAGAAGTTAGGAGCAAAATGAGTTGCACCTAACCCACACTTGTCTCATTCATAAGATCGTGCGGAATTCAATAATGTCTTATTCTATTAGATAAATTTCAATACAAAGGCAAGAAAGAGTTTAAGCTAAGTCCTTAAGAAGTGGAGACTATACAGAATTTTGAGGAAATTCTAGAACATGAACAATGTTAACATTTTGTGAGTAAAATGTTAACGACCAAATGCACATCATATGTGAAAAGATGCACATTTGAGAGTATGTAGCTCAAACTCACGCAAGTGAGAAGAGTTGCCTTTTTTAATGTTATTTATCGAATTTCGTCATTAGCCGACGATTTATTCGATCTTAAGGATCCTCATAATAAAGTTTTAAAATGATTGTATTAGACTCTAACTAGTTCCAAGAAGGAACAAGTTGAGTATGCAAGTTACAACTCGACAGTGGGAGTTGAATGATTTGGCATGTATAAGCTAGTCTTGTGCAAATGCCAAACCTTTTCTTATAATAGATTCTGTCGTAATCATATTGAAGTTTGCCTTCAATTTGTATTCTAACAATTATGATATTTTTTAGATCTTGGTTGAGTGGAGTACTACTTTGACATTAAAAATAATTTCTTAGTTAAGGTATAAAACCTAACTATTGAATGACCTAATTTCCATTTCTTGCTACTTCACGTGGTCATAAGGGATTATGTGAAGTTAATGCATGCAAATCAACCACTTTGGCAAAATCGACTACGTTGATTAGCTCAAGTGGGAGTATTAGGCAATTATGTAAGTTCAAGTTGTCTAATTGCAAGCATTACAAAGAGGGAATACTAGAAAAGAAATCATTTTGAAAGGCACTTCAAGCTAAATTTCCATTGCTATTAATCCATTTTTTGACATTTGACGTCAAAAGAATAAGAGGGCAAGGCTAATGATACTATTTCATCATATTCGTATATATGATTGTGAAAGGTGCAGTCATATCCATTTGATTCTTCATAAGTAATAATGGTCAAATTAGTTTATACTTCTTGATTGTTCTTACTTCTTGAAAATCAAGATGGGAAACAAATAAAACTTTGTAGATTAACTAAGGTCGAGACATCTACAAGATGAGTCCAAAATTTTATGTGATGAAAAAGAAATCAACATTAACTATTTATTTCTAGACTTCTAAGTTCGTTACTTATATATTCAATAGGTTGTGGATTGGTCGAGTGTATGACCTAAAAATTGATATGTGGTTTATTAAAAATGTTGATTGTGATTTTAAAAAAAAAATATGAAATTTTCATAAAAAATAAAAAGTTTTAAATTTTTTTGTAGGATTCTATAAAAAAGGACTAAATGATAAAGAACAATAAAATTAGGGACTATAATTGAAAAAATCCAAAAGACTAATTTGTTTGGTTCATGTAATAAAATTGGCCTCCGTCGTGTTGAAATGGCATATGACATTAGAAGAAAACAATGGAAACCATAAGCCCTTGTTTGGAAGCTTAAAAATGATAGAAAAGAAAATAATAGAAGAGAAATCTTATTTTTCTCAATTTTTCATTAATTTGGTAAGAAATAAAATCAAGTCTTTTTTTTATTTTAATTTATTTTTACTGAAACAAATAATAAAAAAATTTAAATTTTTTTCTTCTTTTTTATTGAAATAAACAAAGGTTAATTATCAAAAATATAATTTACAAAAATATAAAGAAAATATTAGTTAAAAATAAAATTATGAATTGAAAAAAAAAATTATTATAAATATTATATTTATATTTTTAAAATAAATTATTATAAAATAGATTTTTGGTTAGAGCTACATTGTTCTTGTTAGGTTTTCTTTGAATAATCTCCTCTTTGGATCCTTTTTAGGAACATGTTTTCTCCTTTGTTGCTGGCCGAAGAAACCCCGATCTATTGGATAGTGGACGGCGGCTTCGTTTCCGCTGCTGGCGATGGACGGCTGCTAGCGGTGGGCGGCGTCTTCGTAGTTGGATGGCCCAGATCTGGAGGTTTTCTACCTTCCTTTTCCAGATCCAGAGGTTGACGACGTTTTCGTTGTTGCCATGGGTGATGGACGGCGGTTTCGTTGTTGCTGGTGGATGGCTGCTGGTGGTGTACACAGATTGTAGCTATCTTAAGCTAGTAATGAAGATTTTCATTTTTAAATGCTTTATTTTTCATTCAAAGTTGCTTTTCATGAGATCACCAAGGATAAGGCATGGATCACTGCAACGAAGCATCCTATACCTTTTTACACATGAACAAGACCGGCGATAAGAGTAAGTTCTATCCTATTCAATTTTTTTTTCTACATTTATTAACTTTATAACCTTGAAATTAGAGACTGTTCTAATTCATGATGAAAAAAAAGACTGCTCATATTTGATTTATTTTAAAGATAAATGTATATTACTTAAATATTTATAATAATAAAAGAATAAATTATTCTGCAATTTACAGGACTAATGGTATCAACAATGGTCAACTTGTCAACAAAGCAACATCCACTTCTGTTGCTATAATTGTCTGTGCGTGGTGCAAACTTCCAAGGCTACAGCATGTCATTAATTCACTTTACTACCATGAGCATCGAAGTTTCACTTCAAATTCCTGAACATTCTCCATTCATTAAACTTAGCAGAACATCACGTCACTTCTGCAATCACTTACACAATTTTCCACATCCTTGCGAGGAAGAAGAGGAAGAAAACAAGGTGGCTGCATTGGTGGGTGAACATTTCTCTCAGCTTTCTTACAAGGTGTTGTTTGATTGAATGGCTTCTCATGACGTGATTGATTATGTTTGAAGGAAGAGAGCCGATGAAGGGTTGCTGCAAGAGTTGAAAATAATGCTTCTGAGCATTGATGGCGTGCTCAATGATGCAGAGGCGAAGTAAAATTCTAAACCATCAAAGAGTGGCTTGATGAGCTCAAAAGGACGAAGTTTCTGATGCAGAGTATCTCTTGGATGAGATTGCTACAAGATCGTTGTGAGACGACTTGAAGCTCAAAGCTGTAATACTCAGATGGTAAGTATTTTCCATTTCAGTAATCCATTAAAACAAGTTTGTCATCTAGAAACGGCAAGATACTTGATAGGTTATAATTTATTGTGAAGCAAAAAGATGTATCTGGCTTGAAAGAAGCTGCAGACAAATTGTTATAGCGAACCAACAAATTCTTTAAAGAGAAGAACCAGTGTGTATGGTAGAGAGAGTGATAAATTGCTGTAATTGCTTTTTAGTTGTCAAATGATAGTTGTCATGGTAGGATGAGTGTGATTACTATTGTCGGCATGGGTGGTGTTGGGAAGGCAACCCTTGCTCAGCTTGTGTATAACGATGCTTAAGTGAGGGAATGTTTTGATCTTAGAGCATGGATTTATATTTCGGAGAAATATGATGTATTTAGGATCATGAATACGATTCTTAATCTTGTTTCTTCATCATCGTCAGACACGAATGGCTTGAATTGTTCTCTAGCTTAAACTCAGTGAGAGGTTGGCAGATAGGAAGGTTCTGCTTGTATTTGATGATGTTTGGAGTTGGAATTCTCTAAACTGGGAGTTCCTTTTTGGTCCATATAAATCCCTGACACAGGGAAGCAAGATTATTGTGACAAGGAATGAAAGAATTGAGTCTGCTGTGCGCTCTGGATCAACTCGTTATCTGAAACTGTTGTCTGATCAAGATTGTGATAGAATACCAGAAACTATATCTAAAGAACAGCAACAATAATGGAAATATCTACAGATTGCTGGTGTTTTGCATACTGTGCAATATTTCCGAAGGACTACTAATTTGCGAAGAACTTATTCCAACTGTTAATGGCAGAGGATCTTCTGCAACCAAAAACTAAGAAGAAGACAACAGAAGAAGTGGGACGAGCTTATTTCCAGAAGCTTCAATCAAGGTCATTCTTCCAATCCTCATGCTGAAAGTCCTGGTTTGTTGTGCATGAATTTGTGAAGGATTTGGCTAGTTATGTTTTTGGAGATTTTTGTTTGGCAAGGGGGACTGAGAATTCAAAGACCAACCTGGGGAAGACTCGTTATTTATCTTATTCCAGAACAAGCTATGATGCCTTTAAGAGATTTGAAGCCTTCTATGAAGCCAAGCATTTGGGGGTTGCTCCTTGCCATTGTTGAGAGCCTCAAGCATCTGGCATTTTTTTGGGTGATAAAGTTCTTCATTATCCAATACCAAAAGTAAGATGCTTACGTGTTATTTCATTGGGTTGCTATAAAAATGTTGATGAGTTGCCAAGTTTTATCGGGAATTCGACACATCTCCATTTCCTGAAACTTTTGTGCACTTCAGTTACAAGGCTGCCTAACTGTGCATGTATTTTGCATAATCTACAAATACTGATGCTAACGTTTGGTTCCTTGAAAGAGTTGCTAGTTAACTTGAGGAGACTAATCAACTTGCGGTACCTTAGCATTGGAGAAAACAAATTAGAGAGAGCTTCCTTCTCAAACAAGCAAATTAGCAAATCTCCAGAAACTGGTCACTTACATAGTTCCTAATCCTTTCTGTATATCATCTGCTTCCTGTTACTTATTTCTAGACAGTGAAGAATAATGATGAATATAAACATAGTCATCGAAAATTAATTATCTAATTATTCGAATTATTTTCTTTAGTGTGTTGTGTGATATTCCATATCAGCTACAAGCGGGGCTGAATCAACAGAAATTTAGCATGTTGTCAAAGCAAGATTTTTTCTTACTTGATATAAATCTATTCCATAGGTGGTCTTGGTCAAAATCATTTGTTCTTAATGTCAATGTTGAGGATAGGATGTTTTAAACCACTGTCGTGTTTTTTTGGACAAGTCATTTTATTTGATCCTTTACCATAGAAATTGACTCCAACATCAATAAGCTAACCCATTGGTAAACACCATAATGTTTGGAGCCAATTTATCTGACATGTTACTTTGTTGTTATCAGAACAGTTGAAAAGGAACCAAGTTTAATGTGTTCATATTGCAGTCATCATTATGGATCAGAAACTAGAATGTGTTGAGAGAAAAAATATATGAAAGTAAATGAAAGTTGAGCTATTTTTTAGAGCTTGTCCCATTCTCTCATTGTTGTTTCAGTCATTTTCCCAGAAATTGTTTCTAGGCGAGTTTCCTGCTCAGGAATATATAACTGAGTCTAGGATCACTGAACGCAATTCTGAAACACAAACATTAAATACAGTGTCAACATTCAAAGAATCTATTACAAAAATAAAGCCAACCAAGTCATTGTCAATAAACACTGAATTACCTCATTGATAACACTGGAATCAAAGCAACCATAGGCACCAGTCTATACAATTTATATCTACGATACTTGTTTGTGGCATGGAAAAAAGCATAATCTCCTTCTTGAGACAAGGGTTCCTTTAATTACCATGGAAAGTTTATTATGTTTCACAACACACCACCATGAGTCTCAGATCAAGAAGTAATAGTGGATCAGTCGATTCTGTTGAAATCTACAATTATGAGTCTGACACCTCTTTGTCAGATTATGTGCAGAGAAAGAAAAGAACCCGCCGCGGTTCTCCTAACGGACAAGAAAAAGTGGATCGAATCAGCAAATTCCCGGACGCAATTATCCTTCATATCCTCTCCTTTATGGAAGCAAAAAAATTAGTGAGGAGTGGGGTTTTGTCGAAACGATTTGCTTACTTGTTGATCTTGCTTGTCTCCATTTCAGGTACACAAATATGGAATCCTTTAACAATACTCTCCTCTTTCTCAAACTTTCCAATCTCGAAAAAGTTTCCGTCATTAGCTGTTACAATGGCGACGATGATCTTGATGATGGGATAGAATTGAGTAGATTGGTTCGGATTTTGAGTTTGGCCAATGTGAAAGACTTCATCCTTGAATTCGAAGAATGCTGTTACACGTTGCCACAACACTTTTACTCAAATCCATCCCTCAAGAAACTCACATTGAATTCCTGTAACATCGTCACCAATGGATTTGTTAATTGGAAATCACTGCAAAGCTTATACTTTTCCTTTATAGATATGTCCGACAGTACGATCAATGACGTTTATCAGGTTGCCCTTCTCTGGAGTTGCTGAGAGTTATTTGATTGTTCCGGGTTCACTATGACTGATTTGACCAACATCAGAAGCTTGAGAAAATTGGTGATACAAGACTATGGCGATGCTGGGACGCTCGAAATTTCTGCTCTTTCATCTTCAATCACTTGTTCTTCAGGTTGAATCATTTCCGGAAACAGAAACAGTAAATAATGAATAATTTCAGTTATATAATTCCATATTTGAATCATTCCTTTAATATGTTGTATGGTATTCCATATCAGTTTCATGCTTGGCTGAATCAAAAGAAATTTAGCAAGTTGTCCAAGCAAGATTCATTTTCAGTACTAAAAGAAGCCAACGTGAGTTGCAGAACTGTTTTATTTCTGATGCAAAATTTCCTCTGCATGAACTGCCATTTGTTTTTTCTTATTCTCTCTGTAAATTTTTTCACTACCATTTTTTATTAAGTTTTTTTAAACCAAGTCTGAAGACTCTGTAATTTGTTTTTTTTTCTTATTCTCTGTGCAAACTTTTGGAGTGTTCGCCTAACCGTTGTCCACTTAGATGATAATAGGACTACTTAGTATGCAATTTAGTTTTGAGGGACTGAACTGCAAACACTCATATCATATTAGGACCCAATTTGAAAAATGACTTTTCAAACTCTTGCTCAGTACTATCTCCAATCTTCTTCAAACCCATTCGTAAAGCTTTCAATTTCACTCTAATGCTTACATAAACAACAAATTGAAAGCGACAAGGCATCGCCAGCTCTAATGCCGCCTCCTCCAAAACCGAAAATAGTGGCTGATTACACAAAGTCCGGCCAATCGTCTTGCAAAACTTGCTCTACCAAGATACCCCATAAAGCTCTTCGGCTAGGTCTTATCAGTAAAGTGTCACATGGTTTTAATTCCAGTAAATGGTACCATCTTCGCTGCTTCCCCGACGCGATTGAGTCTACTGATATATCGGAGGCTTCGCTTCGCTTCAAGTGAGGGCTTTCGGGATTTTTAATTTAACATTAATTTTGACTTTTGCTTGTTTGTATGTGCGATTGAGTGGATTCTTTTATATGTGCTGATGGGAGTCTGATCAGGAAGCTTTGAAGATGAAGAATGGTCTTGCTTTTCTGTAACATAACCATTTGA
Organism: Flueggea neowawraea; assembly: GCA_948243855.1. Taxonomy (NCBI): domain Eukaryota; kingdom Viridiplantae; phylum Streptophyta; class Magnoliopsida; order Malpighiales; family Phyllanthaceae; genus Flueggea; species Flueggea neowawraea. The sequence goes on along the minus strand of CAODLS014447115.1, from coordinate 5,900 downwards.
TTATGTCAGAGGAAGCGAGAATTTGAGAATGAAGAAGTGGGATTAGAGGAAGGTAGGTCGAAGAGAAGTAAGGTACTGATTTCTTTTCTATGCTTCATTTGTGTTCTTTGGTGCATATAAAGGTAGTGATTCTCTTGTGATTATATCCTCCATTCTTTTTTTCTTGGCTAAAAATAAGGGCGAAATTCATAGTGATCTCCGATATTTGATATATTGTTCAATTCGGTCTTTATTAATTTTAAATTAGCCGCTCCGGTCTCTCTATTTATCACAATTAGTCAAACATAACCGGTCACGTCAAATTTTCTGATGTGACATATGAGATCTATTAATTTTAAAAATTTAATGACAAAACTATCCTTTTCTCTCTTTCATTTCACTTCTTTCTCCACCCCCTTGTCTCTCTCTCTCTCTCTCTCTGTTTCCTCCATTACTCTCTGTAATCACCCAATCAAACAATCCAAGCTGCAATCACCAGAAAAAAGCAAAACCCAAAAATCAACAATCCAAAACCCACAAACCGGTGGAACAAAAAATCAAACCTCACCCATTCCATCCTCCATTTCCATCGACATTAACAACAAATCCAAAAAAAACTTAAGTAAAAAACCCAGTCTAGAAAACGAAAAATGAAAAAGATTAAACCCTCTCTCAAGCTATTCATAAGAAACAAGCACACTAAGGCATGAATAATAATACATCAAGCAGAAACAAGTTCATCAAGTACATCAAATAATTGTTAACTGATGAACTATTTACAAACTCATCAATGTCAAAATACATAGAAAAATTAATATAACAACAAAGATCTATGGGTAATTTATGAGCGACAAGATCCAATAATCATCTCGTTTTGTAACTGAAAAAATGCAGTACCTCCACCTACACCCAACTGCATATACCCCTGTGGCTCTTCGAACTCTACCTTTGGACTCCAATAATCATCTCGAGGACCAGTCAATTTGAGCAACCAAACCCATCTGAAAAACAAAGAGAAAAATCAAACCCATCAAAGAGAAACCCAAATCGAGAGCAAAGGAGAGGACAAAAAAAATTTCCTCCAATACACAACACAGAGAAAAAACACAGAAAGCTCAGAGCTCTCTTCACCAAATCAGACCCTTCTTGCCAAACCACGCACTCCCAGCACCACATTTGCCACCGTCTCCACAATTCAAACCCAAAACAACCACCATTCACCACCTTCCTCACCACTATGACCCCAAAACTGTCATCTCTTCCACCATCAAAACCTCTACCTTTTTCGTTCTCACATACTCAAACCAACTCTCTCTACACACCTCCAAACCTAAAAATCACCACCAAAACAACAATCTTCTCAGCCACAATACCCAAAGTCGACCCTTTCTCTACCCCTCCGAACCAAACCGCCGCCAAAATCGCCATTTGCATGACATTTTTTTCACCCCCTCACTTCCACCCCTTCTTAGAAAAAGAAGGAGAAATTAGTTGTAAGAAAAAAAAAAGAAAGAAGAAGAAATAAGAAAAAAAGGGCTTTCTAAACAGAAGAGAGGATGAAAAGGGAAGAAATGAGCTTGATAAAACTAAAAAACAAATAACTAAAAATAAGAACGCAAATGGTGATGGAGAGAAGAGAATAGAACTGGAGAGAGAGAGAGAGAGAGATCGGCGTGAGACATAGAGAGAGAGAATGAAAAGAAGAAGAAGATCTGGGTAGAGAGTGTGGTTTTGTGTTGGTGGTTTGGGTTGTGTGGTCAGGTTAATTTGTGGTTTTGGGTTAAAGAAAGTGTGTGTGGTTTTGGGTTAGAGGGAGAGAGCATGCATTTTTGGGTTGGGTTAGGTGAGAGAGAAAACAAAGAAGAAGGAATGGGTGGGTTATGTTGGGTGTTTAGATTGGGTTAACTTTTTGGTTTTGGAATGGATTGGTTTGGTTAGGTGTTGAGGTGAGTTAATTTTAGGTCGGTTCGGTTTAGGGCGAGTAAATAAATTTTAAATTTGAAGACAAATTTGTCTTTTTGCCTTTTCAGTTAAGTAAAACTAATGGAGTTAATATTGAGGGATCGGAGCAGCTAATTTGAAACTAGTAAGGACCGGGGTAAACAATATATCAAACCTCGGGGACCGCCATAAATTTCGCCCTAAAAATAAACATTAAAAAATACACAATAAAAACAACCAGTTTATTAAAGTCGTCCTTCTCCTACATCAAAGGGTTGAGAGAGTTCAATTTCTCATGGTAACAAATAAAATGACTTAGTGCATCACCAACAATGTCCTCATAATGGAGAGCTAAAATATATTATTTTATTCTTATTTGTATATTAACTTCTTTTAAAATTTGTGTATTGGAGAGATAAAATAGTAGAAAATGAATATTTTATTGATAAAATAGATGAATAGTATTAAAGACTGAATAATAATTCTTTAAATTTTGAGAAAAATTGTAAATTTGTTAAAATTGTTAGTTGTTTTATTAGTAAAATATTAAAAAAGTAAGTTAGATTGTAGTGAAAGTAGAGTTGAGTTCAAAATTTAAGATACATAGTAAAATAAAATATTATATTTTGAGGAAGGAGTGTGAGAAGTTTGTTGGAGATACTCTTATAAAAAAGCAACCAGTTTTAAAAAGAAAAGATAGGGAAATTAAACAACAGTGCCAGTGGTATACAATGACTAGTCCGATAAACAAATAAGTTAATAATATTAAGCACCGAATTATGGAGTGGAGAAGGGCATTAAAACCATCTGAAGGACATGGTAAGAAAGATTATAGAATCATGAAAAACGGAAATAACAGAACGACAACGAAGAACACAGAAAAAGCATACATGAGTATGGTTAAATGCAGTGGCGGAGCTAGAAATTCACCGACGTGGAGTTGGACCGTCAGCGTTAGATTAAATGTACCTTGTGAATATGCAATGCCTTAAACTTTGTTTATCATCCAATATAGTCACCGCTGCTTCTTCCTCCTGATCATCGCCGCTTTGCTCATCATCATCACTGTGCTGTCTTCCTCCTCCTCTTTCTCCTATGCGTTTTTTTGCTGTGATAAATATAGTTCCCGTCTCGTTCACGCTCCCAGTTTATGTTCTCGCTCGTAGCCCTTGCCGCTGATTGAGTTGATACAAACCCAGATAAAGTTTGTTGCCCAACTGTTTCTAGTTCCTATATAATTTAAGAGAGAAAAAAACAGTAAGGCATAAAATGTTTACTTTCCAAAAAAGAAAACTAATGATCATAATTTTATCCAGCACTTTTCATGATGTTCTTATTATCTACTGTCTAGATAAAAATCAATATAGTAACTAACGAACAAACATAGCATAAAGTAATAAGTTGACGAACCTGTGTTACAGCATCAACGGAATGACTTGGTTCAGTGATTGAAAAACTTGTTATCAGTTCGGGGCAATCCTTCACATGCAACCTTTGCAGAGATGAAAATGTAAAATGATAAAATCCGGAACATAATCTGATTAGCCTTGGTAATCTCTTCAGGTGCAGCTCTAATAGCTTAGGGACTACGATTTCTACCTCTCTTTCGTTATCTGATACGCCTTCATGTTCAAAGACTTCCATTAGTTCGTCGGATTTTTTCACCTTGAGATATTCAAGTTGTGGAAGTTCTTGAAGGACTGTGACTGGGAAGAGACACTTTAAACTTTGGCAATTGACGACTTCGATGAGCTGCAAATTATTGTAGAATGGAGAATTGACAGGACTTTTCAAGGAACTTGTCTTCTCTTCTCCATAATTTTCCCTGGTTATGATGTGCTCTAATGTTCCACAATCATATATCTCTATAGACTTTAGTTGTGAGCCTTCAGCAATTCCGCTATTTTCTTCTTCCAAAATTTCCTTGGCCTTTACCAAGAGTATAAAACTTCATTAATTGTATGAAGAAATTTATTATCTATAAGAAATTTCTACGTCATTTTTTTCATTTATGTAGGGCTTTAAAAATTTACAACTCTTTATTAGTAAAGAGTATCCTTATAGAATAATACTCCAATCAACACTTCATATTCATAAAATTGCTCTCTATTTTTATGAAGAAATGACAAAATAAATAATATGATATATTCAAGATGCTCTTAGCTAAGTAGGAGATGGGAGAAATGATACAGTTAAAGAATTAGTCAAGTCTGTTTGAGATGTTAAATCAAAAAATTCCTGGTGATTGATTGAAAATACCTTTGTGGGGGGTTTTATTTTGTCAACTGAATGCATTGACAGCTTGGGACAGTTAACTACGCTCAGACTTTGCAGTGACGGGAATATGACGGAAACATTTCCTGAGAAAAAATACCCGTCTTGTTTTGACCATTGCCGAAAAAGTGCCTAATTTGATCAGAATTCCAAATGCTAATCTCTTCCAAGTGGAGAAGGATTCCGGAAAAAAAGATTGGGAAGATATATTCCAGACTATCACATCCAGAGATTTCAACTGTCTTCAAATTCTGTAGGACATATGATTGAGAATGAGCTTCTGAATTTACTATTTCATTTGCCTCCTCGTTATCTTCAGAGAAAATGTGATTGAGATTGCGGCAAAGGCTTATGGAAAGCTCTTGCAAGTGGAGGACTCCGGCAAAGGAGATTGGGAAGACATATTCCAGACTATCACAGTGATAGATTTCAACTGTTTTCAAATTCTGCAGGACATATGATTGAGAATGAGCTTCTGAATTTACTATTTCATTTGCCTCCTCGTTATCTTCAGAGATAATGTGCTTGAGATTAACGCACCATTTTATGGAAAGATTTTGCAAGTGAACAAGAGTCTGAGCAAGGGTAAAAGGAAAAATGACTATCAGGCTTGAACATTTAAATAGGTATAAAGAAGTGAGATTTTGAGGCTAACACCGTGAGTTGGACCCTTCCATATATGCTCCATTGTGTCCGTATCATCAATATGTAGCAACCTTAATTTGGACAGCAACCTTTTACTTACTTCATTTGCTTCGTCCAATTGGAAAACCAATTTTATATCACATTTTTCGATTTCTACTTCTTCCAGATTTTGCAATGCCTGCCACAATTTTGCTGGAAATAATTTAGGCACACTGCACGAATAAATGTTCACTGTTTTTAAATTCTTCAAGAACCCTTCTGGCGGCTGACCATCACAGAATTCTTCTACATGTGTGGAGGACATTGTTATCTTTTCCAAATTTGAAAATGCATTTAGTGGTGTTCGTTGCTGGTTTGCAGTAATAAGGCATTTCATCTGACAAGATTCAAGGACAAGCATTATCAAGTTATTTAATCCACTCGGATCCATGTCTGGTATAATGCTCTTGAAGATTGCATCATTATCTTCCATAACAAGATCGTATGCATTGAAGAACAACTTTCCCATCCTTGTTATGTTGAATTCAGAAGCCCTGCAACAAATGCCTCTTGTGGTTGGATATCTGATGTCTGTATTATAAATAGTCGCATAGGGGGAAGTATGTTCACAATCCACATGTACATTATACGAAGTCAGACTGGGCAAAGCAAAGTCCTCTGGAATTTGATGGTCCACATTTAACCATAATACAGTCAAGTGAGCAAGCGAACAAAACTCCATCAGGCTACCATTTTCTAAACTTATCAATATATAGTTCCTCAAGCTTTGACAATCTTTTAATCGTATTGGAAGGAATCCTCTCTAAATCGCAGTCTCTCAAATCCAGCAACTTTAAATTGTTCAGCTCTCCTAATTCCCGGGACAACTCCTCAAAAGAAGATCCTCGAAAGCTAAGAATTTTGAGACTCTTCAACATTTTTTATGAGGAGAAATCATCTATGTCATTTCCTTCTGAAGTGGGAAAGTTGATGCGACAGTATTTCAACTCTAAAGTCTGGAGATTCGTCAAAGAAGCAAGTGATTTCGTTGATAGTAACCCAGCTTCCAAACACAGGACTGT
>CAODLS014443379.1:0-21331 GCA_948243855.1 Flueggea neowawraea | reverse complement strand
TTAGAATAGAATTCAAAAGTGGTTGTACCAACTTTTCGAAGAATTCTATAAATCAAACGACCATAAAGTGAATCTACCACTTCTCATGATCTTTCTTCGCGATCATGATTTAATATTGTAAATACCAATGTCTAAAAGTTTTTATTTTCTAGAATCTTCGAGTTTCTTTCCACGATACTTAAGGATTCATGTTTCCATAAAATTCTAGTATAGATCAATACCTTTAACCAATATTGGTGATAAAAATCATAATATCTTATGAAGTAAACGAGCCTTCATCACATATGCACGCTTATGCACAATTATTTTATTCTCTTTACAACCTTCACAATTCCAAAATACTCGTCTTGGGAGTCATGCAAATTCTTCCTTAATTTGCACTTCCTTCGATGCAACATGGTTTTACCTCATTCGCATATTCGTAATAAATTACAAATACAATGGGTATAAACGCACTCGTGTATTCCCCAAATAATTGAAATCTCATTTCAATTATCTAAATGAGAACCATTTTTGCATGTTTTTAAAATCAATTATTTTGAAAACTAATTTCCAAAATAATTCTTGGCAAAAAACACATTTTTCATAATTTTTACACCACTTTTAATATCCAAACGATTTGGAAAAAATAGTTTTGGAACTCAAAAAATTGTGAAAGATATGTCAAAAATTCCAGAAAAATCCAAATTTTAATTCTGCCAAAAATTTTACAAAATTTGGAGATCGGAACACGTGTCACGCACCGACATGCGCCACGTGTCCATACCACACGCGCACACGAGCCGAGCATGCCAAACACGTGTGACTCATTCTGACACATGTCACAATTTCATTGGTCCAAAATCTGATGACGTGGATGACACGTGTCATTATGACGTGTGTGACACGTGGCTGTAGTGCAACGTGTCACAGTGAAGCAGATGATATGTGGCATATTCTCATTAGTCCACGCGATGTGTCTATCCAGAATTTCTTCCGAAAACTTTCACCACGTGTCGACTTCTGATTAGGCCACGTGTCAAATATGACACATGTCAGGAGTGATTGGTTTGCCAACAATCAGTTTACATTGTCTGCAGGTGACACGTGGCAATCTATGATTGGTCCATGTCTCAGTCAACTTTGACCGAAGTTATTGCTCCTCCAAGTGTTGTGTTATGAGTGGGTCGTGTGGATGAATCACAATTCACCACGTCACCATTCTTATCAGATGTAAAATTCATCTGTAAGCTTCTCACTCAGTATTTTTCAATGGGGTTTTCGTCGATTTGACGACCTTCCCAATATAATTTTGCAACGAAACTTGGGCAACTAATTTTTGATGTCGCTGATCTCAAATCTTTTATCAGAATTTTGAAAATCCAACTTTCAATTTTTGGCTCCGGACGGACTCGAACCAAAAACAAAATTCGGGACAGAAAGTTGAATACAAGAAATTTACTGTAGGTATAACAGATAGAGACCAACAAGAATTTCGAATCATAATCCAAAATTCGTTCTCTGCTCTGATACCACTAAAGGAATCTAGCTACCGGTTTAACAGATAAACAATATATTAAAGTAGGTTCGAGTTACCTACCTCAATTCTTGCGGAAGCTATACCCAACCAGCAGCGGAAGACAAAGGTCAGGATCAGTTCGATGTTTGTCTTGCGAGCAAACCACAATCCTAGATGCCACACGGATTGGGACCATCGACGAACGAAGGACGAGTGGAACGAGAGGTGCAACATGGAGGAATAAACCTTCTCCTCTTCCTTTCCTCACTTTCTCTCACATTTTTTAGTGGGTTTTTGGAAGAATCGAAGAACTCTTCCTTTCATGCTTAATATATAAGCATCCAAATGGGCCTAATGGGCTATAAGCCCAATGGGTTTTGCACATGGGCCTTAAGGGCCCATTTCAATTGGGTTCGTCAATTGGTCTCAATCCATCGTCCAAGTTCACACATTGACCAACCGAGTTCGGTTCACCCGTCATAGATGGACCGCTTTTTCCAATACCATGCATCCAGAACCCATTTTGAGACAACTCTAACTTGATTAAGAGACAGGCTTACTCGATTTAGAACTACAAATTACTAAAACGGTGTGTTTTGAGCTGGGGGTCTATATATACCACCATGTCCGATTCTCTTCGGTCTCAACTCCATTTTTTCACACTTCCACCTCCAAAATCCTTCTCTCATCATTTCTCTTTGCCTCTTCATGGTTCCTTTTCATTTATTAAGGTAAGATTACTCTTCTAACTTGTTTATTGGTTCCATTTAATGCATGGATTTCAAAGGTTAATGTTTTTGTTGTTGGATGATAATATGAGCTAGGGTTAGGATTTAGCACGAATTTGGGTGAATTTCATGTGGATTTTGTTAGATTATACTTGAATAAACATATAAATGAATGGGTTGGGTTAATTTTATTCAAAAAATGCCAACCCGACTGACGCGTCGTTCGCACTGGTTGCGCTTGTCGTCTACTTGCTCCACATGTCATCCGGTCTCCTAGCAGCCGACTTCTTCCTGAAACGGCTCTGTTTTCACTTGTGTCCCTCAAGTTAACACAACCCATGTTTTTCCAACAACTCTGATTTTCTTCTGACTTTGCACGATTTTTTGCCGCCTATATCAACTTGTTTCCTCTCTTTTCTTCTTCATTTCTTCACTTCTACACTCAGTCTCCATTTCCTCTCCTTTGCCGTGTTTTGTTTCCATCAAATAAGGTAAGAAATCCTTGGCTCAATCTCCTTCGTTCTCTGTTGATTAAAGCTTGAGTTTGTTTCATTTTTTCCATTTTTTTCTGTAAGTTTGGGAAATGTTAGCTTTGGTTTTGAAACACTTTTGGACATGTTTTGAGGTAGATTTTAAAGTTTCTCTTGGTTGGTTTTTGATGGTTTAAAATGGTAGAACATGAGGCTAGGTTGAAGGTTTAGATTCAAATGAACTTTGTTGAAACTTTGTTGGTTAAATCTGGATTGTTCTTAGACTGTTGAGTGGCTTACGGTTTTAGAGAAATTTGTTGAGAATGAGGAATAATTTCTAGGTTGTTGAATTTCAATTCTGGAAAAATTAAGAACGAAAGAAAGGATGGTGATTGGTTGAAAAATGAGGACCAAAGTTGATATTTGCCAAGTGGGGTGAGTAGTAATTTATGGAGACTTTGGGCAAAAATTATAATTTTAAAGAATTAAACTTGAGAATGCAAATTCTAGGAAGTTAAAGGATTTAAATATTAATTTAAAATACTTTGAGATCCATATAATAAATTCTGAAAATTTTGGGGACTAACCCATAATTTTTTGAGGCCCTAAGGATCAAATGGTAATTTTACATAAGTCGGGGACTAAACTATAATCTTACGTAGCATTTGGAATCTGGGTCCAGAGTGATAGATTATCATTCGATATGAATGTTTGGGACATTGAGAGTTCATATCTGTATTTGCATAATATGCATTTAGTATTGACACAGTACCACATTTCGACTTTTCTTTGATATATATATATATATATATATTTGTTTGTTCAGCTTCTTGTTCCTGTCAGCGAGACCAGCCACCGACGAGTGGGGATTGACTGACGTATTGCGCTTGGATTTCCAGGTGGGTGAATAGCAGCTTCAGACATATAGATTATGTCTCAAAACTTCTATTATTGTTTTTGTTGTGCTGGACATATAATTGAAATTGGACTAATCTAAAGATTGACTAATTAATAAACTGGTTACGTGTTTATTAATTAGTGTTACGCTTTGAAAATGATATATAAGTATTGTATATCGTTTTACGAATTTGATGTTAATCATATGCTTTAATTTATACTATGTAATAATATAACATGATTTTGGTTTTCTAATATGGGGCACCTGTGCTACAGGTAGTAGTAACCTTTGGTATACCAATGCATTGAGAAATCCAAACTACCAGGGATGCCGGTAGCCATGTGTTTTGATCCAACACTTGATGTGTTAGTGATTAGTGGCGGAGTCCACATCACGTATGTTTTATTGCTATATGCACACATTCGATATGGTCTCATATTCATGATATATGTTTTGACTCTAAGACTGTATTTGATATGTTTTTCATGCCTGCTGTTTGCTTTACTGCGAACGTTTTGGAAAATGATTTTTGAACGCTACTAGGTATTAGCGTGTATATATATGTATTTATTCATATGTTTATCTACCTATATATTGCATATGATAGTTTTGAACTGTTTTCAAAATAGTCTTTTTGAGACACGTATGAGGCGGTGTGGAGTGTTATTGCTTACTGGGCCCTGACCCCTTTTATTTCTCTGTCTGTGTTGATTTCTATATCTCAAGTTCATGGATTTTGGCTTCAGCAACCATTCTGTATCTTGATTTCTAGTGAGGCGTCTATTGGTTAGTGATGCCCTTTTATCTGGGCTCTTCTTTTGTATTGTTAGAGTTCCACACCGGGATGTTGTAAGGTTACGGGTTTGCCATTTGTATTTTGATATTCGATAACTTGATATTATACTTATAGTACATTTTGGATATATTAAACACTTGGTTTATATTATTTATTTTACTACGTATGTGTTAAACAATAACTATTTTTGTTAAACATTTTTAAATAATAATTAAACGTTTTCGATAGTATGTTCTGATCTTCGAGACTTGTGCCAGATGGGTTGGGCTTCCACATATAGTTCGCCTTGTATGTCGGTCTCAGCCCAATTTTGGGTCGTAACAAAGGTGATATCAAAGCCCTATGTTTTGTAAGTGTAGGGTCAGTATGGAGCATATGTATCTTTGATTGAGTCAATTTGATTTGCTTCTGTATACCCTTTGACCTTTGAGTCGGTACTGTGGCGAGCACTTGTATTGACATTGCATATACGATTTTATTTGATTGCATGTAGATATGGACGGATGTCGTGGGAGAGGCCGCGGGAGGCCAGATGCGTACCTGATGAGGCTGTCTCTCATTCTAAAGATGATCAGCATGATGTGCATAGTTTGTCGGAGGTCTCTTCACCTTAGCAACATCCACCGCATGCAGCTCTTATAATCCATTTGAGCGATTCACCCAGGTTCTTCATGCAGCTCTAGGATTTCACTTTCACAGTGGAGAGATGATTTGATGTGATTGAGCTCACTGATGATGTTGCGAGGACCCGACTTTCCACATTCTTACTGGATGGCCAAGCAACTAGATGGTGGCAGGGCATGGAAGCAGGTAGGATTACTTCTTGGGATGAGTTCAAGAATGAGCTCACTTTGTATGTCCTTCCCAGGAGTGTGAGGGATAAGAAGGCAGACTAGTTTACTAAATTTGAGCAATAGTTAGGTATGACAGTGACTGAGTCTGAGGACCGGTTTAGGGATTTGACTCGGTATGCACCACCTGAGACCAGGAGAGAGGAGGATTTGGAAAGGAAGTTTCTGAACGGGTTATTGATCAAGATTAGCAAAGTGGTAGGGACCCAAAACTTGCATACCATGTCGCATATTGCAGAGGCTGCAAGAGGTATGGAGTATCAGGACGAGAGGCATCCAAGGGAGCCCAAGATGGATAAGACTTAGGGTACATCTGGAGACTAGCAGGGTTGAGGACAGAGTGTTCAGTCTGAGCAAAGACATAAACAATCCTCAGGTGGGCATAGGTAGGGACAAATTTTTAAAATTTCTAGTGTGTCATAGCAAGCTTGCCATGCCAGAGCTCAGAGTTTTAGAGGCTTCTCCCTCCTTGCTAGACTTACGGGAAGAGACCCTTTTAAGGGGAAAGTATGCAATCTCCGATATTTTTGAATTAATTTTGATTATTTTCTAATTAATTTAGAAAATAATTTTTAATGTTGTAAAACTAAAAATTATGTTTTAAAGGTTAATTGAGTGATTAATGAAGCTTTGGAGTGATTAAAGTTGATTATTTAAGTGGAATTTGGTGATAAAATGCAATAAAAATTGAAGGAAAAAGAGAGGGAGGCGACTGGGCATTTTGGGTTAAGGTGTACGGCTTGTCGTTTGAGCCTTGGAGGGAGATCTCGTCCGCTTGGGTCAGTGGTCCTTCGCGTCTGTGAAGGAGAAGAGGCCGAACGAACAACCCATGCTTTCGTCTGCTTGCCATGTTCGGACTGGTTGCGCCTTTCGTCTGCTTGCTCCGCATGTCGTCCGGTCTCCTGGCAGCCAATTTCTTCCTGAAACGACGCCGTTGTGTCCCTCAACACAACCCATGCTTTTCCAACAACTCTGATTTTCTTCTGAATTTGCACAATTTTTTCCGCTGCCTATATCAACTTGTTTCCTTTTCTTTCTTCTTAATTTCTTTACTTCTACACTCAGTCTCCATTTCCTCTCCTTTTCCGTGTTTTGTTTCATCAAATAAGGTAAGAAATCCTTGGCTCAATGTCCTTCGTTCTCTGTTGATTTAAGTTTGAGTTTGTTTCATTTTTTCCCTTTTTTTCTCTAAGCTTGGGAGATGTTAGCTTTGGTTTTCAAACACTTCTGGACATGTTTTGAGGTAGATTTTATAGTTGCTCTTGGTTGGTTTTTGATGGTTTAAAATGGTAGAACATGAGGCTAGGTTGAAGGTTGAGATTCGGATGAACTTTGTTGAAACTTTGATAGTTAAATCTGGATTTTTGTTGGACTGTTGAGTGGCTTACGGTTTCAGAGAAATTTGTTGAGAACGTGGAATGATTGCTGGGTTGTGGATAAATGAGGAGAAATGATTTTGGGTTGGATGAAAATTTGGAAGTTTCAGTTATAATGGTTTCTGGGTTGTTGAATTGCAATTCTGGAAAAATTAAGAACGAAAGAAAGGATGGTGATTGGTTGAAAAGTGAGGACCAAAGTTGATATTTGCTAAGTGGGGTGAGTAGTAATTTATGGAGACTTTGGGAAAAAATTGTAATTTTAAGGAATTAAACTTAAGAATGCAAATTCTAGGAAATTAAAGGATTTAAATATTAATTTAAAATACTTTGAGCACCATATAATACATTCTAAAAAGTTTAGGGACTAACCCATAATTTTTTGAGGTCGTAAGGACTAAGGACTAAATGATAATTTTACATAAGTTGGGGACTATATTGTAATCTTACGTAGATTTCGGAATTTGGGTCTAGAGTGGTAGATTATAATTCGATATGAATTTTTGAGACCTTGAGAGCCCACATCTGCATTTGCATAACATGCATTTAGTATTGTCACAATACCGCATTTTGACTTTTCTTTGATATATATATATTTGTTTGTTCAGCTTCTTGTTCCTATCAGCGAGACCAGCCACCGACGAGTGAGGCTTGACTGAAGTGTTGCGCTTGGATTTCTAGGTGAGTGAATGACAGCTTCAGACACATAGGTTGTGTCTCAAAACTTCTATTATTATTTTTGTTGTGCTGGACATATAATTTAAATTGGACTAATCTATGGATTGGCTAATTAATAAACTGGTTATGTGTTTATTAATCAGTGTTACATTTGAAACTGATATATGTATTGTATATCGTTTTATGAATTTGATGTTAATCGAATGCTTTAATTTATACTATGTAATAGTATAACATGATTTTGGTTTTCTAATATAGGGCACCCGTGCTATGGGTAGTAGTAACATTTGGTATACCAATGCATTGAGAAATCCCAGCTACCAGGGATGTCGGTAGCCATGTGTTCTGATCCAACACATGATGTATTAGTGATTAGTGGTAGAGTCTACATCACGTACGTTTTAGTGCTATATGCACACATTCGATATGGTCTCATACTCACGATATATGTTTTGACTCTGAAATTGTATATGATATGTTTTTCGTGTCTGATGTTTGCTTTACTTGAGAACATTTTGGAAAATGATTTTTGAACTCTACTAGGTATTAACATGCATGCATATGTATTTATTCATATATTTATCTCCTGACATATTGCATGTGGTAGTTTTGAACTGTTTTCAAAACAGTCTTTGTGAGGCATGTATGAGGCGGTCAGGAGTGTTATTCTTCATTAGGCTCTGACCCCCTTTATTTCTCTGTCTATGTTGATTTCTATATCTTAGGATCACAGATTTTGGCTTCGACAGCCATTCGCATCTTGATTGCCAGTGAGACGTCTATTGGTTAGTGATGCCCTTTTGTTTAGGCTCTCCTTTTGTACTGTTAGAGTTCCACACCGGGATGTTGTAAGATTACGGCTTTGTCATTTGTATTTTGATATTCGATAACTTGATTTTATACTTATAGTATATTTTGGATATATTAAACACTTGGTTTATATTATTTATTTTACCATGTATGTGTTAAACAATAAATGTTTTCGTTAACCGTTTTTAAATAATAATTAAACATTTTGGTTAATATGTTCTAATCTTTGAGGCTTGTGTGACACGGGTCAGGTTTCCAAAGACGATTCGCCTTGTGCGTCGATCTCAACCTAATTTTGGGTAGTGACACAGCGAAAATAAAAGAATATTACAAAATTATATAATACAACTAGAGTATTAATTAATTAAGATTTACACAAGAGAAGAGAAACAAATAACACAGACATGAAAAGATACGATAATCACAAAACACAGCTATCTCACTGGACCACCAAGCGTCTAACACAAGTAGTACAATATAACATCCTCTTGGTCTTAAACTAAATAGGCAAGAAACAGGCTTTCAACATCCATGGTTTGGACCATTTCGCCGTAGAAAGGATACTCACCTAGTGTTGGTTGCCTTCCTATTACACTCTCATCTTCATCGTACACAAACACCAAACACATCTTTAATTTGCTTTTCTTTGTTAATTGAGTTGTGATTGAAGGAAATTCTCTTCTGATGAATTGATTGATCATAGATGGTATAAGTGGTATGTTTGTTGGTTTTTTACTCAACAAAAGATATTTATCAACGGAAGAAAATATGGGTTTAGTTTGGTTTGGAAAGGTATGGCTTTACATGGAAGGAGACAAGAAAGAAGGTGGTGTTTTGAATACAAAGAGAAAGAGAGAGAGAGAGAGAGAGAATCAAAGAGTGTGTATTTTATTGGGAATCAACTAGAGACAAGTAAGAGAGATCAGATTGGAGTGGGGTAATCGAAATAGAAAATTCGATATGTGACTGCTTTTGGGGATTAGGGATTTTTTGGTGTTATGGGTCAGTCGCGTAGGGTTTTGCGGTCGAGTTGGATTTTTTTGTCCAAAACTGATTCACTATCCACGTCAGTATCCATGCGGCACTTCTCAGTGATGTGGCACACATAGTCGACAATCTGGGCCAATCATTTACAAAATTCGGCTAAAGTGACCGTATGGAAATGAAAATCAATCTTCGATGACCCTCCTGTAACAAAAGTGAGTTAAATAACCACGCTACAACAAACTAAAATTCAGAGTGACCATGAATAAAATTAACCCTGAATGGGTTTGAGTTGGATTTTGAAGATTTAGGAGATTTGGTGTTGGTTAGGGTTTGAATGGAAGATGATTATTAGGGATTTTGGTGTTGGGTTGTTCTATTGATGAAATTAGAGGATGATTCATATGATTGAATTCTTTAGAGATGATTTAGGTGGTTTGTCTTGGTTTGACAGTTTGTGATGTTTTTTATAAAACTTTTTGTCAAAGTGGCTAAAGTGTAAATTCTATTTGTTTTGGGTTAGAAATGTGAATATGAATTATTTGGAGGACTGGTTGATAAATTCTAAAAAGTTTAAGGACTGAATTTTAATTCATCATGATCTTGGAGACTAAAGTGTAATTTGGTAAAAGTTGGGACTAAGTTGTAATTCTATAAAATATCTGCTTTTGAAGCGAAGGTTAGATTTTTTATCGCAGTAAGTTGGGGACTAAGTTGTAATTTGGTAAAAGTTGGGGCTTGGGTTTGCATCTGCATTTTTATGAATTTTCATAATTAACACAGTTACCGCATCTAATTTTGTTATAATATGGCTATCTTCATATATGTTTGATATCCGACGTGACTAGCCACCCATCGGTGGTGCATGACTGGATGATTTGGCTTGGCATCCAGGTGGGCTAGATGCCATTCTAAGCACATAGTTTTTGTTGTGCTTTGACTTTTCCATGTAATTTAGACTAATTAAAGGATTGATAATCCCTAAAATCTTATTTTTGTGGAATGTTTGTATGAGCAAACCTCTTTTGGAATATATTATGTACTCTGTAGTAAATAGTTTGTTAACAATATATATATATATATAAAATAAATGATTTTCTTCGTGAATAAATATACTTTTTTGAAATTAATCATTTGTTCTCCATGCTTGTCTGGTAACTATATATTCCTACTTAGTTGGATAAGACGTGTTCAGTAAATATCTGTCTACTTTGCATGCTTGGCTACTTTAAGCATTTTTGGTAAGAAAATCTATATTTTGAATACTATATTATCTGTATATAATCGTTTGCTCTGCATGCCTATCCTGTTATGCATGCCTATTCTTCTCTTCATGCCTACTCTGTTATGCTTTTCATGCATGTTTGCTAATTATGTTTCTGTATATATTATTCTAACTCAGGATACCTGCGCTATAAGGGTAAACGTAGCCTTTAGTATAGCAATGTTCTGCAAAGGCCCAATTACAAGGGTTGGTCGTAATACCTTGTGTCCAACCAGTCACACGGGTTAGCAGCAGTAGTCCACATTTTTGTTTCTGTAAAATTCTGGTGGCTGTAGACCACATTTTCCTAAGTGGCTATTTCTGATTTTGTTTGTTTCTGGTCCATTGTCAAGTTTTCTGATATATTAATTATTACTTCTGATTCTGATTCTTTTTACTCTGATTCTGTTTTTGGTTCCATGTCTGATTTTATGGTATGCTTTGATTTAAATATTTGGTTAAGATTAATCACTGCATTACTAAGTATGTATTATCGATCATACCTCTATAGTATGTTGTACTAAGATCTGGATGGGTATATCATACTAGAGCCTGTGGACTGCAATGCTCACAGATATACTCCTATTGATTAGTTTCTATATGTTTTAGCTTTAAGACCCTTATGGTGTTAGGCACTATTTTGGCCCTTAAAGCGGTCAGCTACTTACCCCTTTTGAGGCGGGTATTGTTTAGGCTCTTAAAATTGCTAGTCTGTTTTTTATTTTGATTTGGATGCTGAGAGCAGTGCCAATATATTAAGAGTGTATGATTGATGATATCAAAATTTGTTTTGAAAACTCTATATACGTTGAATTTGAGTATGTTATTTTAATTTTATAATGATATTATCAACCTAGGGTAATATGGTTAATTTGGATGTAAATCTGGATTAGTAATTATTATGTTTATTTGTTTGCATGTTTTTCGCTCTTTGTACAAAATGTTTTCAATCTGATATATACATATGCACTCGTGTATATCGGCATTATATAAGTATATATGTGTATGGAGTATTTTCAAAAATTATTTTCAAAACGGTCTATGTAAGGACCTAGAGTCGCTCTAAAGTGTTGTCCCTCATTGAGTATTCTCACCCCTTTTGTTGCTTAACATTTCAGGTTAATTGGTGTTAGTTCTCATTCGACTCTCCACTTTTAGTGAGGCATTTAGATTAGCAATGAGCGTCTTTTTGTTCGAGCCTTTGTTTTGTTTCAGTGCTGCACACCGGGATATTTATGGGTTATTGGGTATTGAGTGTTAATTTGTTACCCATAATTATTTAATGATATTTTTACATTTACTTTGATATACTTAGTATTTCATATATATTTGATAATATTCTGTTAATCTATGTTTATTAAGCTGGTTAGTAAATGTTTTGGTAAAATGGATTAGGTAGATAATCTGATTGTCTGAGACATGTAAGAGATGGGTTGGGCTTATGATTCAGTTTGTCTCGTACGCTAGTCATGATTCGATTTTGGTTCGTGACATGAATGATCTGCCAGTTGAAAATGTACATTACTATACACTCAGTGATGGACCCAGAACAAAATCCAAGTGAGGGTCTGATGGAAAATACAGTGGTATTTTATAGTTGGTAGAGACCATTTATTATATATAATGTGTCAATTTCTCATATGATATTGTAAATGCATATAATATACTTTAAATAAACCATGAATAAAATAAAAATAAATCACAAATAAATTATAAATAAATCATATATATGTATAATATTTTAAGAGACCACGAAATCGAATGGGCTCACGGGACTATGCCAGACCTCCTAGGTCCGCCCCTGTATACACTTTTTTTTATTAGTTGCTTGCAGGGCATGGTGTTGACAATCCTGCTTTTTGTTCAACACGATGACTAAAAGGGGTATTAATTTGATTGTCTTTTTAATTGGTTTATTATTCTGTATAAAAAAACTAAATTAAAATTATTTTATAGTAATCTTTACTTCCCACCATAATCAGTCTCGTCAAATCTCAAACAAAAGAAAAAGAAGACATAATGAAATACGAGCGCAAAAACAATAATGAGAGAAGAGAAGAGGCGAACAAGGTGGGCAGATAGGAAGAGAAGATGATAGGAGGCAGAGAGACAAGGGAGAGAAGGAACCAAAGAAGGAGAGGAGTAGAGATGAGGAGAGAGAAAAAGATAGCGAGCCGGTTGAGAGAAGGAAGAGTGGGAGAAGGTGAAGGAAAAGAGGTGAGACCAAAAAGAAACAATAGAAGAGGGAAGAAGAGAGAGAAAATGAGAAAAAAGAGAATATTAATATTCATACATTATTGAAATTATAATTTGCATGAGTGTCTTTCTGAAATTATAATCTTCTTTTTTAAATTATAATCTAAAAGGATTAACAGAGGTAATTTCCTCTAAAAGTAAACCTGCGCATCACGTGGGAATTGTTCTAGTATTACTCGAAGGCCATCTCCAAACAAGCTCCAAATATAGAGTAACACTATATTTGGAGCAAACTTATCTCCAATCCACCCCCATTATCAGCTGCAAAAATAGTCTGCTACAGTGCCACTCTATTTTTGGAGTGTCACTGTAGTAACTCTATTTTTTTTTTTTTAAATATTAATTAAACTTTTATTTATTTAATTTTAGTATTTATATTTCATATATTTTTGTTTCATTGTAGCCACTTTTTAATGTAAGCACTAATTATTGTAAAATTTATAATTATATAATTTTGTTATCTTTTAAATAATTTGAATATAATTTTAATTAATAATTTCAATTTCTCAATGTAATGCTTGTTTATTTGTGTTTATTATTATTAATTCTTAATAAAAATTATATTATGATTATATTTACTTATTTTTAATTAAAATAAATAATATACACAAAATAAATGTCAATCCATAATCTTATTAAATAAAAAAATTATTTTGTTTAATAAATAATTAAAAAAATTAAATTAGTATTTAGTTTGTGAAAAAATAATAATAGAAAATGTGATTTAGAAAGAATATTTTTTAAAATTTTTTTTTACCGTAACAAGGACATCCCAACTAGGTTGACACCTCCTCTGCGACCTTCTCATCCTTCCGAGCTCAGTATTATTAATAAATGAAAAAGAAGATAAACAATTGTTTCATACAACGAATGAAAATCATAAGTTAACTGAATCTAAAATCTTCTCTATCCTGGCGATCATATGCCAGCAGAGAATGGCAATAGCTTGGCGGAGCAAACCACCAACTCTCCTCACATAGGTGTAGGGCTTCCTTAGATAGTCTATCAGCAACAACATTTATCTCCCTATAGATATGAGTGATTGTAAACTGTATCTGTTGCAGGTAGCGAAGGCAGTGTGACCATTCTGACAAGAATTTCCAAGGGAATGTTGAACACCTATGTCGTAACAGATTTACAACATACATGGAATCACTCTCAATCCATAGCTAAGACCAACCAAAATATTTTGCCTTGGCGACAGCATAGATCATTGCAAAAAGTTCTGCTTCAAAAGCAAAACAACTGGCTAGAGGAACTGAGAAACAACCTTTGACAAAACCACGACACGTTCTGAAAACAACACCTGCTCCACCAGAACCAGGAGTACCTGTAGATGCACCAACCATGTTTATTTTAATCCAATTTGGCATTGGAAGGATCTACCTGACCGACATGATTTTTGGGCCTTTCTGTGGGATACCTGAAACCCCTATCAGCCTAAGTATTCTCAAATCCTCAAGAGTATTATTCATATGGCCAGCCTTGAAGACTTTGGAGTCCTTGATGCTTTGTAGAATAGAGCGGAGAGTAGCAAAAATAGAGATAAACTTATTATCAAAAGCCACTTGGTTGCGAGCATACCAGATTGCCTAAAAAGATGTAATCACTGTTGTTTGTAGAAAGACAGCAACTTGCGAGCTTAGTGAACATTCCACCACCTTTAACCAAACATCTACTGGCTAACATAATCCAGCCAAACACAAGTCCACCTAAGAAACAGCTCCAACCGCTTGTCATATTCTTTTTGCATAAGAACAATGTATGGATATGTGTTGAGCCATTTCACTATCCATTCCACAAAGCCTGCAAACAGAAACCACAATTATACCTCTTCTTCGCAAAGAGTCATCAATGGGAAGGCGATTATGGAACAACCGCCAACATAACAATGCTCGCGAGGGGGAAGAAAATGCTTCCAAATCATCTTGCACCAAGGAATATCCTGAGCCGACGACATCATAAACCGGAGTACATATTTACAAGAAACCTGGCCTGTGGAATCACCCGTCCACACCAACCAGTCCTAATCAAATGCACCTGGTTTAACCAAATGCACGAGTGCAGCCAAAGTCGGGAATGATACACATAATGTAATACCCCGTCCGTGCCAACTATGGTCTCTATAAAAATCCGTTTGATTCTAATTTGTTCTTTGAATGTGGAGATGTTGACTGGGAATTAATTTGGGGAATAAACATTGATGAAGTTCTGTGATGTAAATTTTTTTTCAAAATTGGGTGTAAGAGATGATCCGTATGTCATTCTGTCGGGTTTCTGTAATATTCTATATTTTTGGTAATTATTATTATTTTTTTATAAATTTGGGATAAATTAAAATTTTATTTTTGGTGATTGAAGGGTAAATTTTGTGTTTAAGATGTTAATTGGGTGATTAATGAAGGTTAAAAGTGATTTGGAGATGATTTATTAAGTGAAAATTGATGGGAAAATGAAAAAAATGAAATCTGGAAAAAAGAGAGTGAACAACTGGTCGTCCGTCATTGGTCGCCAAGCTGCATGTCATTTCTCACTGGAAGAATTGTCGTTCGCGTGGGAGATCTGTCGTCGGCGGAGGAGTGTCGAATGTCCGCGCGTTCACCCGTATTTGGTTTTTGACATCCGTTATGTTTATGTACTTGTTTCAGCTTCCAGTCTCTGCCATCACGACCAGCAACCCACCAGTGGTGCCTGATTGAATCCATTGCTTCGGATTCCAAGTGAGTGAAAAGGCAGCTTCAAACACAAGAGTTGTGTTTCCTCTATTATACGTTTTTGTTTGTGTCTGGACTATCTTTGAAAATGGAATAATTAAGGGTTTGCTAATTAATAATCCGGATTACGTGATTATTATTTTATGAAAAATCTATGTTTCTGAAAAGAAAGATTTAAAATATTTATATATGGTTTATAAATATTTTTTGTAAAATAATTTTATCTTGTGTGTACGTCTGATATATATATATATATATATACATTCAGTATGAGACATCTATGCTACGTAGGGTGAAACGTAGTCTTTGGTACCATTAACTAGTTAAGGGCCAGTTATCAGGGTTAATGGTAGCCGTGTGTCCGGCCATATGCATGTACTCTGTTTCTGATTGCTTTGTGGCGGAGCCCACTCATTTATACATTTTGTCTGTTTCTGGTCCCATATTTGTTTCTGCTATATTATATTTGATATATGTATTTTATATACCTATTCGTTTGTTTTTGTATGTTGTCTGCTTTGGGTACGAACATTTTCAAAAATGAATTTTTGAAACTAATATTATATATTAGCGTGTATATATATATGTATATACTTATACCAGCATGTGGTAGTTTTGAAATATTTTCAAAACAATTTTTGTGATGCCTGAAGCCGATCTATAGTGTCTTTTCCTCACTAGGGATTCTTACCCCTTCTTCTCTGTTTCTTGTCTAGTCTCCGTTATCTATTTTTCAGGTTTACATTTTGGCATTCGGCAACCGTCCGACATCTTGGACCTAGTGAAGCATTCCGTTTGATAGTGAGTGACATCTTGTTTCAGGCTCGTTTTGTTTATGTTAGGGTTCCACATCAAGTTGTTGTTGGGTTACCGGGTCGTGTTTTTACTTTTGGGTTTACACTTAGATTTATTATATTACGAGTTATTTTGTATAACTTATATTACATATATTTATATGTTTCCGGTATTTAATGTTTTAACCTTATAAATGGTTTAATAATGTTCATTTTAAAGGAATTGGGTAGAATGTTTCATCTCCGAGGCTTGTACGGGATGGACCGGGCTCCAATAGACGGTTCACCTCGTACGCCGGTGACAGCCCGACTTTGGGCTGTGACACTGTCCAATTTCAATTTGTAGGAACCACATTCAAGATAAGATTTCCAGTGAATAAACTCTTGTAATTATCTCCACCCAACCCTAACCTACCTTCAATGAGAAATAATTAACTCAAAATCCCCAAACATGAGTTCCTATTTGATGAAAATCCTGTTTGTGCATTGCTGAAGTAAACAACAAAAATTGTAAGAACGAATTTTCCAACTAAATTTTGTGTCTTTCATGCATCTTAAGTCTTAAAGCACATCAATGAAGAAATAGTGACAACCTAAATCGAACTCTGAAAAAGTTTATATATATTTTTTTTATTTCAAATAAGTTAATCAAATTCAAGAATACTTCATACTATTATTAGTAAAGAAAAATTTCACGACTAAATATCAATTGAGATAGTTAACACCAAAGATTAACAATTCATGTTTATTGTTCTCCTCATCGAAAATTAGACTTTAAAAAAATAGAGATTAAAAGTCATTGGACAACTTGTTGAAGTGTTACTAAACACAACAGTTAAAGGATCTTGACTTTGGGTCAAAAAACAAAAAAGAAAAGAAATTAGAAAAGAAAGAACCCTGCTATCTTCAAATTCAAGCCATCATGTTATAATCAATGGCATTTGAATAGCAGCAAGCCAAAAATTCTTTAAGTAGCAGAAATTAGAGTTGAATAAGCAACAAGATGTCTCTATTTCATTTATGCAAATGTAGAGATAGTAGGTACAGACTTATGCATAGGCAGAAATGAACAAGTGGAGACATCAACACCATATCTCATAGACTGATATTCTAAAGGACGTTCACTGACGTCTCATCAGAGGACAAATTGAGTCTTGCAACAGAGACAAGACATGGAACGAATTCAGGACATAATTCCTACGCAACAGAACATAAGATATCAGAATGTACAAGGACACAAAGTAACATAGTCTCTACGGAGCATATCTGAAATGAAAAAATGCACAAAGGCAAATTGAACGGGTAGCTCATATGGACATAAATGTCGAACAAAACAAATGTACCTCGGCTCAACCTAATATCTCCACATGTATCATCATATCCTTCACTAGCCATATCCTAGAAAATACATGATCTCCCAAACTCTAACGATGGTCTAGAACATTGGCTCTTAAATTTTATCTAATTGTTACCCCCAAAGTATGCATACTCAACATCCGAATCCAAAGGCTTGAAAATCGTGTATCAGAGCACAACTCAAACACCTACCAAAGGCTAAGCATAAAAATTTCTACTAACCAATTAAGCCCATGAAGAAAAAGAAAGCAATCTAAATAATATATAGCAAGATCATCTTAATTTAAACAGCAATTATGATTCTAACTCAAATTGCAACAACAGATTACAAAGAATATGCACATTCCCAAACGTTACTAGTGAAAATAACATAAATACCTTAAAGAAATTATTCATCTGGTATCCAAATTTCACAGTCCAATCAAATCAAATCCATGAGCTATCCCATACACTCGTTATCAAATTCAAATCGTATTCATAGTCATAATTATTTTCGTATCACTTAAGTCAAATTATAAGTTAAATCCAACTAAACTCCTGAAGTCTTGTTTGCAACTTTGCTATTGTGTCATATTCACATGATTTGCCACTTTACCCTTTCATAAACATTCAATCTCAAACAAAATGGTAATCTTAAAAACAATCATACTAATGAAATCACCAATTGAATGCATCACTAACACAATAATCACATACCATTATTATCCTTAGACTATTTAACTAATACATCAAGTATCAATCTCCATTTACCATAGATCATACATCATGAAATCAATAACCAAGACATCTCTCTTTTATATTCATTCCTTCATAAAAAAAAATCAGCTCCCAAACACTAACTACCAAATTCCTCTTATCATACTATACTTCTGTCTCTTTTCATTTTAAGTCCCAGATCAAGGCATTAATCGGATGTATTCTAATCCAATTAGATTGTATCTTACCTCAAAACAAATATGATCTCTGGAATATTCATATACTTATCTTAAATATCACCGCAATCATCACTAATTTTGTGTTCAAGAGTCTCCCTTGAATTTTCTACTCAAACACAACACTCACATAAGAGCTTGATTTCTGTTCTATCCTTAGCATTTCCTTCACAAACTATGTCATAAGAATATCCCAATTACATATATATACATCACATTTTCATTGATTATAACTCCAATTCTAGGTCATCAAATTAAATCATCTCAAAGCTTTGTTATATTTCTCACATTCTCATATCTTACATCGTTAGCATAATTGACAGAACCATAATTCTCTTCAATTGAGCCTCAGGTACAAATGACAAAAAAAAAAAACAAGACAACTTAGTGGTATTTTTTGACAAATAACTCAAAGTAGGTACAAGATTTCTAACATGCCTCAGAAGGGTACAATCCTCCTTCTTACAATAGGGCGAAATAAACTAGGGTTTGATCAACCCTAATGTATGCTAATGCAAGTATAACGTGCATGAACTGAGCAAATGATGATTAATGTATGCAAGCAAACCAATAACAATCATTAACTGAAGAAACGAGGATCAACAATGTAAACCCACCAATAATGTACGCTAAAGAATTCCAGACGGTCCAAACAACATTAACTGGACGCCAAACTTTGGACAACATCAAATGTTGCACAGTTCGTGAAATCTTCAAGCCCATATCATACCAAAATTAACCCCATTGCCCTGGAATATAAATTTACCTTGCACATACCATGCTCCGTCAAAGTATGTAAAATCATCTCAATCATATCATAATCTTAAAGTTATATTGTCACATGCTTTCAGTCCTTATAATTACAAACCATCAATTTATATTCCCACATTAGTCATAATGATTTTGACTCCTCAATTTTATTAGTGTTCTAATATAGAGCTCCTTATGCATATATCCGTCATTAACCTAATCATACTTTCAAATAATTACTCTTTTGCCAGCACGATAATTTTTATCACCTATCAAATCATATTGTATGTGCATATGCTAACTCAAAATTTTGTCATTTTTAGTTACCAGACTTATCAGCTAATTCCCTAAAAATATTACACTCAGATAATTCATTACATGCGAACATGTACTAACCCAAAATTTCATTATCCGAAGTTACTATGGTTATCAATTCATTCCTCGAACTTGTGTACTTAAATCAACTTATCCTATGATTATCCCATGATGTCATTTATTTAATATCAGAAAACCTCAATCAATCTCATTGATCAACCCCCAACGAATCGATTTCCCAATCTAATCTATGCTTCCATAATCAAATTCAAATAATCTCCATCATTATAAATCACTTCTTTACTATTTCCTTAAATTCTCATAAATATCATTATACGTCATACTGATAAATCAATCATAATCCATTCTAAATAGCTTAGTCATGAAAACCATATATGCCAATAGAGCAAAGTAAACTACGTTACATGACACCCAAAATGAACAAATTTTATCCAGAAGGTTATCTCAGAAATATCTATTCCTCAATCCTCGACTGACAACAACTTGACATCTAGTTCATTATAAGGAATCATCGAGCTCATTATAGCTAAACAACTTTATCAAGTGCACTCAGAGAAATACCTGAATCCCTTGCACCACTAAATCAACAAAAAAAAAATACAACTTCCCTAGTTGGCATCGTACAACGTTGATCCATATCTATAAATGTAACAAACAAGCACAACACATATACAGATATCAGAATGTTGACGTCAAAGCATCTCTACAGATAATAGATGAACGAAGCGTTCATGCAAATTTCAGAATGCAGATGATTGCCAAAGTACCAACGAAGTATTCAGAAATATATACAAAGGCAAATCAGACTAACTCGATTAAGAATGCCTAAGCTCCATAACTGACACAAACAATACGAGACCAAATGCTCTGATACTACTTTTATCACGACCTGAGATCGGACCATGACCGACGTACGAGGCAAACTGAACCGAAGGCTCGACCCATCTCGCACAAGCCTCAGAGAATAGAATTTATAACCCAAAATTCATTTCAAACAATTCCAAAATCATTTTAATTGAAATAAAGAAGTAGAAATCCACATCTCTTAAAAACATAAATTTCAAAATAATAATATTTTTAAATAAGAAATCATACTAAAAATTCAATTAACAAAAATACAAAAGCATACACACATAAGTTTTTGTTAGTTTTGTGCCCTAGCCCAATCATATAAATATTGTTATTTCGGTTTATTTAATAATGAAGAGACATTTTATTTCTATGAAATATTATTTGTTTTATGAAGATAAAACTCCATGAATATTATATTCTTGCTTATGTCATCAAGTGCGTGACTTAATAGTAAAACCATAAGGATAAAAGGAATATTATTCTAAAATTGTAAATGTCCCTAATCGATCATTATTATGGGAATGATAATGAATTAAGATTAGTATGTTTTTAAGTAGATAATCATGTTTTACTGATTATGGATATGAGATATCAACTTAGAACATAGATACATGTTAGGGAACATGTATTGGATTGGCCGCTATGAAAGCTCTCCATGGATCGTTGTCACAAATAAGCTTTCATGCAGTGGTGATGTTTAAGTCCTCCGACTAAAACTCACTATCGACTCCTACATGAGGAATTGCATGTTTTGACTTAGTCAAACGTTATTCGTAACAGGGTAAAAATAAAAGTTATGATTGGATATGTTATGAATTATGTAAATGAGTGATAGTGAAAGTGATGGATTTGTTCCTCTTATGAAGAGTGATATCTCTTGGCCACTTGATGAGTAGGATTGATGGAATGTATACATACTCGAATGAATTGATAAATGGGTTCATCAATGTCATTCGTTATATCAATCTACTTGAGAGCAATAAATATG
>CAODLS014442935.1:0-15825 GCA_948243855.1 Flueggea neowawraea | reverse complement strand
GATACTTCTTTTAATATTTCTCAATTTTAAGGATAGTTACGCCACATGTATCATCTCACATTTTGTGTAAACTTAAGTATTTGGTTTGTTTTTGGGCATCAAGGTTGTTTGTGGATGCTTTATGGCTGTTTGAATACTGAGACTTCTCGAGTTGGATTTCTTCTTATGTGCTCTACGCTTTTATGCTTCAAATTTTGCCTCTAGTGAGCAAGTTGAATGTGTTGCATTTCAACAAAACTGATGCCCGTTTAGCAAACAATGGAATACCACTTGATCTTCAGAAGATCAGATGTCGTGTTAATTTTCAGGCACTGACATTCACTCCTCAGATTAAAAAATTAGGAAATAAATTAGTTCGGCTACTTCAGGAAAGGGGTTCCTTTGTGGCTTTGCATCTGAGGTATGAGATGGATATGTTGGCGTTCTCAGGTTGTACTCATGGGTGTACCATTGATGAAGCGGAGGAGCTCAAACATTTAAGGTTAGTTGCCTTTGTTCAAGAACACTGGATGATCTTTAACAGTTCTTAAATTCCGCTCTGCTTGAAGAGGATTGAGATGTTGCTATCTTCTGTTTAATTGCTGCCAGGGGATACAGAACGTTGAGAAATAAAATGAATAATCTAATTCCAGTTAAGAAGATTGGAAAATGACTTGTATGCTTCTAATCACCTTATGAACGGATGCCTAGTGTAAGAATTGTATTGCCCTCTCTGTTGGGTAGCACATGTGATCTCTGTTGGGTTCCTATTACTTTTGCTGGTGTTTTTTAAGACAATTGT
The DNA here is from genome assembly GCA_948243855.1 of Flueggea neowawraea. Lineage (NCBI taxonomy): Eukaryota > Viridiplantae > Streptophyta > Magnoliopsida > Malpighiales > Phyllanthaceae > Flueggea > Flueggea neowawraea. The sequence continues at coordinate 15,044 of CAODLS014442935.1, read as the reverse complement.
TTAATGCTATATGCTTCCTGATCAGGTATGCATACCAATGGTGGAGAGAGAAAGAGATAGTCTCAGAGGAGAGGAGGTCACAGGGTTTATGCCCACTGACTCCTGAGGAGACAGCTTTGGTTTTACAAGCATTGGGTTTCACCAAGGAGACGCAGATATATATTGCAGCTGGTGAGATATATGGGAGTGAACGGAGACTAACAGAACTAAGAACTGCATTTCCACGGATTGTGAGTGAAGCTTTCAATCTGCTTTTGGCTTAAATATCTCGTTTTTTCTTAGATTTGGGACTTTGCTCCAATGGCTATCAAGTGCTTGAAGATCTCCAAAAAAGTATTGGTCAAGAAATATTGCAATGATAAGATTGATTTATTTTAATGCCTCATTCGCTTGTAGATCTCTTACGTTTGTACTAATCTTAGCAGAATTAGATTATCTTTTAATAAATTAGTAAATTTTATATTAGGCTTAGTCTGTTTTTTCTCACTTGCATTTTTTTATTTATATCTTATTGATTTCTTTTCAGGTGAAAAAAGAAATGCTTTTAGATCCAATGGAGCTAAGGCAGTTCCAGAACCATTCATCTCAAATGGCTGCACTGGATTTCATGGTCTCAATAGCCAGTAGTACTTTCATTCCCACCTATGATGGCAACATGGCAAAGGTTGTGGAAGGTCACCGCAGGTGTGCACAGTTCCTCTCTTAGAAATCATGAAATTGTACATGCTTGTAGAGAACTTTTTTTCCTTCAGAATCTTGAAAAGTCTTCTGACTATGTCTGTTGTAGATATCTTGGGTTTAAGAAGACAATTCTGCTAGATCGAAGAAAACTTGTGGAGTTGCTCGATCTGCATCAGAATGGTACACTTCGATGGAACGAGTTTGCAGTTGCAGTTCGAGCAGCACATGAGCAAAGGATGGGACAGCCAATTCACCGGAGGGTTATTCCAGACAAACCGAAGGAGGAAGACTACTTTTACGCTAATCCACAAGAGTGCCTTTGTGAGGGATCGAGTTGTGACGACTTACTAGGCCCTCTAACTCCACTTCAATAAGGTGAACAGAAAAGAAAAGGCTCAAGCTCCTGCGAGAGAACGTTCAGAAGCAGTGGATTGACCATGTGGCTTTTGGTAAATGACTGATACACACACACATATACACAACTCTTTGAGCTTTTAAGAACGGCGGAAAAGAATCCTTTTGAGTGCCAGTTTAGGTAAATGAAAATTTCATGCTATTCAATTTTTTTGTTGATATATTTATTCATTTTCGTAACCCAGTAAATGCTTTGTGTAGTGAACAATCATAGTCCTGCAATCAGAAGTTACACATGTACCATTCTTTCCTTCAATTTTAAAAATCCCTTGGTTCATTTTTTCTCCATTTCATTGCAGAACTTGGTTAATTTTTGACTGGTTAACTCCCAAAAAATGGTAAGAGAATGATAGTCAAAATTAGCTAGAAAAAAAAAATCGTCTTGTTTATGAAAGCTTTTGGGGCCTGCAAAACAAAAAAAAAAATTCTTGCAGTCGTTTCTGGTTAATGTTATTGATAATGAAAGCTTCCAAGTGAAATAACGAGGGTTTTGTGTGCTATCTCTGATATAATGCATCCATCTGGGATGTAAGATCAAGAATAGTAGCCAAATTTAATTGTAGTCCTATAATAATTACCTCTCTTTATTAATGTGCAAATACCAGAAAAACTGATCTGGACTTTACATCAAACCAAATGATGAATAAAGTTTCACGGCATCAATAAATGATGGCTATTCCATGTAACTCGAAATGGTATTGCCGGTTAGCCTACAACCTCCATCATCGGCTTACAGTAAACATACAGTGTTACCCGTAGCATAAGGTGGCAAAATTTGGTATTGACCTCTTCCGGGTACGAGTAGGTGTGTTCACCAAAATGTTGCTATATTCTAGTTCCTGATGGGAACTCCAAATATGCTATCTTGCTGAAGTGAAAACAAGAAGGTTTGATGCAGTTGTCTACTTGGACTCCCAGAAGATAATCTCACCTTTCTCCCCAGCCAGACCAAGGTCTTTGAGCCTCCTTTCTTGGTAATACTCCAACTCATTCAATTCTGATTCCCTATGCTTGAATATCTCATCAATTTGCTGCAGCACCTTCTTTTCCCCTAGCCTTGTCTCCACCGCTATTTTCAGCCTCCCGTTAAGATCAGTTTCTTTCAACTTCTCATCCTGTGAGTGCATTTATTTGAAGTCAGTGTAGGCTAGGACTGAATTGTTAACTACTTAAAATTATGCAAACTAAATACTTTCATCCAGTTTAACCGCCAGTCGCTTAAATAAGGCCTTTTTGACCATTTTAACCTTGGTTGTGCAGAACCACAATATATAAGACATTTTTTTTAATCGTAAGGAATATGATAAATATAGTCGTAACTGCATGTGAATTTCACAAGCATAACCAAAATCTCTGAGGATGCTGTTTCTACCAACATTCATAGTGTATAGTTTTACCTCTTCAATTGTAGTATGGTAGCAGGAAAGTGCAGATTGACATGCACTTCGTACCACTCGGCAAATGAGCTCCTCATTGGGTTGACTTACTGGCAATTGAAGGTGCTCCCATACGCTGTTTCTGAAAATAGATTCCAACAGAAAAGCATCGGTACCCCCAAGTGCAATTAGGCGTAGATATGGTAGCATTCCAGGTGGCAGAGGTTCTCCCAGAATAACATCGAATTCTGCAGTCTCACCCAATCCATTTGTCTCAGCAATATCTAGCTTATCTCCCAAGACTGGATCCGACTCAGAAATCTGAAGTGTCAATGTATATGCACAGCGAGAAGATTTTCGTTCTATGAACCCATAGTCCAGAGCCAGCTCAGCATTGGTCTTATTTAAATCATACTGGATCAGAAACTGATGAAAAATACTCCAAATTAGTCGTCATATGCACACGGTAATAACTTAACATATGGGTTGTTGTTGGTTAAAGTGGATACTACGAGTGGATTGCAATATGCACTATGCTTTTAGCCTAAATTGCCCAATTCATTGACAGGTATTTTGCAAACATATGAAAGGCCAATGAAGGTTGGTTTTGAGGCAACACTATTTTCTTAATCCTTCTCTATTGATAAAGTCTACTAAGGGCATTAATATGTTTGATAGTTGTACATATTTTTGTTGCTGGTTCAACTACTTTCTGCCAAAATGAACGGACAGAAGCATATATGCATCAATATGCAGATGAATAGTAACTCTTGCATTTGTCAGCATAAATAGATCACTGCAACAACTTCTTAATCAATATCTGAAAGTTTTGGGTTAGGAATGGTCAACCTGCTCTCCAGCCTTTACTGAAATGGGGGACCGTAAAGATAATAGGAGATCTCTGGAGAAAAGACCTGCTCCTTTGATCTCATAAGCAGTATCTTCTGTTGCTATGTCAGGGCTGTGGTTGATCTGATCCAAATGCCATGTTTACAGAAGATCAGAAGTTGAAGCGGAAGAAGATAAATGCAAAGTCGTTACCACAGTATTCAGATAAAATAAACTTAGCTGAATATTATACTTAGCTTATATGTAAAGGCATAAATTTCTCTTTCCAAGTTTTATGGAAGGAATTAGGTTTCTAGCCTCTGAGCAGTTTACCTCAAAATTCTTGGGTTCACTGTTGTTACGGTTAACCACATGGCTTTATAGGAAATTAATAGAAGTTCCATTTGAAAACCACCAATAATAGAAGTTCCACTTAAACTACTATCCTCTTTCTTCAAGAAAGCCTAGAATCTCTATTACGTCTTCTGAATGTTCATATTGCCACTGGAATCATGTTCAAGAAAGAAAGGACAGAGCTTACTAAGTCTGCAAGTGGAATCAAGACAAGATTTTGACCACGAAGACGTGAAAATGCCCTCGATCTGAGAATCCCAAATGCCCACAAGAAATCTTCCAAAGTTATAGGAGAAGGAAAGAGCTGCTTATTAGGTAATAGGATCTCTTCTTGCACTTTTGCAAACTCCCGCTGTAAATAATCCTTTACACCCACTGTTGTGCTCAACAGTTGAGTTCCTACATAAAACCGGCAAATTTACAGCATTGAGTCCGTGCATCATAACAACATTGCTAACAAAAGATAACAAAATGCAGCACCTCTAAAATAGAAATCAAAAGTTCCCAAAAATTATCTAATCACCATAAAATGAGCTCAATTTCACCTCGCTATGCCATTGTAATTTCTTCATGCATCATGAGGTATTGAGCTCGAAATAAATAAACAATTATCATATTTGATACGCATTAGTACAGGGGCAATTATAAAGTTCATGCGAACACAATATAGAACGCTACTTCACCTATTTTCCTATTTATCATGCATAAGTTCATAATCATTACAAAATGGCCATACTTAGAAATGTATATGCATCAAATAAATAATGCAACAACGTGAAATTGGACATTCTAAACTTATAGAACCTCTACAAGAATGCTCAAAAGCCAAAAAACAAACCAACCTTTTAGCTCTGCAAGTTCTTCCTCTGACCTGCACTGAACCAATTCGAAGAACACTTCATCAACCTCCAAATCTCATTAAATTAACTCAAAAAATAAAAGCAAAATCCAGCAAAACAATAAAAAGAAAGCCAACCCCACCAGTATATAGTGGAATAAGTACTCTCTGGAAGTATATCCAAATAAGGACTCCACAAAGTCTCCTCCTTTAACTTCTCTCTAATCAAGAGAAGACCCACAGACACCCATGGTTTCAACCCAGTACACACACTCCCAATCTCTGAAGCCGAAACAACATCTGGGTTTATCCATAGCTTCTTGGGCACTTCCAAAACGACCTCGTTTTTAGCAATATCTCTCTGCGCAATAAGGCCGAAACCTTCAGGGACCAAAGCGGGCTTTGCAGGGGACTTGGCAGAGACCACGCCCTTGATCAGTGAGCCACTGCCAGAAGGTTTCGAGAGCAGAAGATGGAGTTGGTGAGTGTAAAGAGGTTATAGAGAAGGGTTTCTTGAAGTGGAAAGATCTGTACTTGGAGATGGAAGTGAGGTTCTTTATGGGTTTTGAAGAGGTGAGGAAAGTGGAGAGTGTTGGAGTGAAGAGTGTAGCCATTATTGAGCGTGTTGGTTTATTTGGCTGTTGGCAATGATAAGACACACTTATGGCTTGTGGTTGTGGATACTGGAGATGGGCATTTTCTTTTTTCCCTTTTCTTCTCTTTTTCCCGGGCTATTTAGCCGTTTTAACAGAGTCAAGGACAAGCAAGATAATTTCCCAAACAGAAAGGATGAACATGGCTAATAGTGTAAACCAGGGACCAAGTTGATTTGCCGTGTAGAATACGATTTGAGTTAGAAATAAAATATATATCAGATGTTCGCTGAAATGCTTGAGAGAAGTCCCATGTCCTTGTTTGGAGATCCAGCAAAGGACGTCTAGCGTTATAGCTATTTTTCTGTCACAAAATGGCTGTTGGAATGCCTGACTTGGTGCAGATTCGGGTGATGTGGTTGTTGGACTGGTGGCGAATTCATCGATGCTGTCCACCTATTTGTTGAAAGTTCTGAGAGAATTTTGATATTAATCAAGCTAAACCATTCAAATTTTTGGATACTTTTGATTTCAATTTTACAACTGCTGCATTTCGTTACGATTTTATGGTAATTCGCTTCTTTTTCTCATTTGCAATCATTATTTTCTCCTGTTTTGTAAAAAAAATTATCACCAGATTAATCGTTTCTACCATCGTCCTCATCGTAGTTGAAAGGCAGTGGCACAAACTTGAACGCACGGAACTTTCCTATATTATTCAAATGCTCATTCTCCAACCTGAACAGTTAACCATCAAAAGTGAGAATTGAAATAAGAGCACTTTTTTTGTCATGGAGAAAGTGATACCATTTTCAGGCTGATGCCGATGGGTAGAAATTGTGATAAAAAGCTAGATTGTCCAGTAAAAAGAATAGAAAAATTAAAGGATTTTAATACTTGAATAGTACTATGTGAGATAAATAAAATGTGATAATTCGTTATAAATCATATTCATGTCATGTTATATCATAAAAAGAAATCGTATAATGTTACGGATATGTAATACGATTACATATCAATCTCTCTCTCGTTCTCAAACTTGGTGCCAACTTCATCTTCTTCCTTTTTTGTTGGCTTCAAAGTTTTTCGCTAGCCACTTTGGTTGACAATAGTCTTTTTTTTTAATCTTCATAAATTATCTTAAATAATTGATTTTGGCATCCCTAGTGGTCGTACTTAGTTTTTCCTCTATGAAGACTTTTGGTTGTGCATTCGGTGTGTGTGTCGACAGTGGTTGTTAATTAGGGATGATCTTTGCCGATTGTATGTTCGATCACTAAATCGACTCAAATAAAGAACCAAATATTTTTACTAAGCAATGAGCAATGCGGTTTATTGACGTCTTTAACATGAATAAGTTACAGAGTCCAAATGACTCAAAAGAAACATGCAATCCTCAACAATTGATCCGATATCAAATCGCCATCTATTGGAACTTGTAATAACTTTTTTCCCTCAACTTGTAATAACTTGGACAACATGCAGTGAGTCAGTTTCAATCACAATATCAGAAAGATGTTCATTCGAGATATACTCCAACACCTCCCTAACACCACAACACTCTCCTAAAAATCGAAGTTTGTGCACTAGATTGTCGCTGACGATGTCTGGCATTTTTCCATTGAGTGAGGAAGTTCAGGGACTCTATACGAATGAGATAGGTAGGTCTGGGATTGTCTCTCCAGATAGCATTGTTCCTATTGCTGCAAATTCCCCAAAGACGCACATAAAAATTTTCTCAATTTGTTCTCGAGGGACAATAACCAGAAGATAGTCAAGCCATTCCTTAAATGATGAAATCCAGAAAAATCATGAAAAGAGAACAAACCAGACCGGCAAGCATCTGCTATAGGGCAGGAAACAAAGAATATGCAATATAGATTCAATTTCCAGATGACAGATTGCGCAAGGTGGATTAATGTCGACAACTTTCTTTATCAGATTTTCTCTAGTTGGCAAGCATCCAATTTGACACACTAAACCAGGTTCAATATTTTGGATGGTTCTTCAACTTTTCAGAGTTTTTGCCAGGAGAGATCTAATGTAGAGTCTTCAGAATTGGAAGAAGTTTCCAAAAGCAACTGATGGCCACTGAAGTGATGGGTGCTCTTAACTGAGTATAATCCATTTTTCTCCAAAGACGACGTCCAAGAATCAGAAGATCCATTCTTGCTAGGTGATATTTGAAGAATGAGCCCTTTATCTCTGATGTTAAATAAATCTATGATAATTTCAATATTACAGCCTGCTGGTGTTCTTAATCCGAAACCAGTAGATCAAGTGTGTCATGTGGTGCTGGGGTGGAAACAAACAGGTTTGGCAGCCAAGGATCTTGCGAAACTGAAACTGATTCCCCATTTCCAATATGCATTCTACAACCTGTTCTTAGAAGAGAGATTGAGCTATGAATATGGCGCCATGTGTAACTGGGATTCTGCCAATCTGCCCTATCTTACCATGGAAAAGATCATTGTCCGAAAAGTAACGAGCTTTGAAAACTTGCACTACCAGAGATTCCGGGGTTGTCAGAATTCACTAGGCTTGCTTTCCAATCATCGAGAGAATAAACAGATGCAATTGGCGAAAAACAGTGTCCACGTTCTGCTTTTGATTTTGCTAATTTCCTCCACGAAAGCTGATGGATGGATTATGGATACTACTAGTTCCACAACAGAAAAGGAAAGCTGGGAAAAACCATTGGACAAAATTTATCGCGGTCCCTAAGTTTCTAAAAATCTTCGTTCCAATCTCTCGCTCTTAACTCCGTTTGTATTTTTTAATGTGCCAAGTCATAATTTTTAAGGACCATTTTACCCTTTTTCATTTATTCTCCTCTCTCTTTTCTCTCTCTCATACACTAGATCTCTCTCTTCCCTCTCTTTTCTCTCTCTAACTCCAGAGGGCTTCCTAAACAAGCAGCCCCCACCCCATCCAAACCCTAGCCGCTCCTCCACCATTCCCACGTCGTCCACTCCCACCAGCCCGCTGCATCTTCACTGTGTTCATTGATTCCAGATCGTGTTTGTCGAAGATAGAGAGAGAGAGAGAAACCATGTTTTCAGTGAGATGAAAAGAGAGAGAAGGCGAACGACCATTGATCTTTCACTTACAGAAAGCGTTCATTGACGATTTAACTATTGTAAGAATTACTCAAATACAAAAATTTTAAATATCTGAGGAGTGAATATTGAGCGGCGACGACGAGAGGTGAAGCCAAAGAGGGAGGAGTAATAGGGGTTAACGGCGGTGGAGGTGGATGATGGGGCCCAGTGGTCGAGGAACTTGATGAGGACAAGGGAGCACGACCAAACGGAGGAACCTAAAGTTCAAGAGCATTGATGGCTACTTCGTTGGTGGCGGTGACGATGAGATTAGGGTTTCAATTGCAGGTTTCTTAGGATTTTCAGTTATGAATTTTTGTGGGTTTTCGATTTTGGATTCTGGAGTTGCAGGTTTCTTTAAATGTCTGGAATTACAATTTGATTTTGGGACTATTTGTGGTGGATTTTTTTGCTATTAGGGTTTTGCAATGGAGCTGGTGGTCGGAGAAAAGGAAAAGGAGGAAGAAGACAACGGAGGAAGGAGGTGGATGTGTCTAAGATGGGTGGTGGTGACTGTTGTTGGCGTGGATTGAATTGGTTTCAACGAGAGCTGTAGAGAAACTGAAGCAAATGGCTTGGTGTGGTAGCTTGAATCTGGGTTTTCAAATTGAAATATTTCAAATATTTATTTTAGTTTTTCAAATCTAGATTTAGTTTTATGTTTCTATAAATTTTGGTTTGTTTTAATTTGTGATTTAGGTTGATATTCAATTAATGAATGATGGTCGGTGTGGAGGAGATTTTTTGTTGTTGCTTGGTGGTGACACCGATGATTGCAATTGGGTTAGGCTTTGTGGTGGTGGTGGTGGTTGTGGCTGATGGAATGATCAGTGTTGGGCTGTGTGTTTTTTTAATTGTAAGTGTAAATTAATTTCAAAATGAAGAGTATTTTTGTCTTTTTGTATTTTTTGTTAAAAAACACGAATGAAATTAAGGGTGAAGAACTGAAATAAATAATTTTGAAAACTGAACAAGTGATATAATCAAACTTCAGAATGGTCGTGAATTTTGCCCAAAATCATTCATTAGTTTTCCCAATTCACTATAGAAAGTCAAAGGTAGGAGGAATACACTCGCAGCGTAACTGGGGAAGGATTGAGCAACCGTCTTCAATAAGAGACTCCTTTACCTTCCCGCGACAGTCGCCGTCTATTTACCCCTTGCATTTCCCATTGAAAAAATAAGTGCCAAGTTCTTCATTCACCCCAGTAAATGGGTTAAAACCCCAATTCTTTTGTGACAATCACCCCTATGGGATTTTTGCAATGACGTCCCCACCCCTATATTTAATATCCCGACTTTTGCATTCTGTAGTCTGTGCTTTGCCACGTCAAAGACGTCAAGCTTGCAATCCGACAAGAACTGTGAGTCTATTTCTGAAAAATTCTATTTTATTTAAATTTCCTCTTAGCGTTCTCACTCTCTCTTCAATATCTCTTTCTTTCTTTCTTTCTATGACTGTTTCATCTCTCTGTCTCTCTCTCTCTCTTTCTTTGTTTGGCGTTCTTCTCCACCACTGCTCTCTCTCTTTCTTCCTCGTTTCGTCCACTAGTGCTCTCTCTCTCTCTCCCTATCTCTTCGTTTTCGCGATTTGGAGGTGGAGGTTGTTGCAGCTCCAAGTCAGTCGCTGTTGCGATCTTATTGGAGGCAGTGGCTCGTCGCTCTCTCTGCAGCTATTCAGTTCCGATTGGAGAGGTTCTCGAGGTCCGGTTGTGAAGAACCAGAAAACGTCTTCTCCGTCGGCTGGATTGCTCTAAAATGCGATTCAGTGGACTGATGGTAGAGAACAATAAGCCCGATGGAGGAAGATGGTGACGGTGGCGGCTTAGTATAAACGAAACCCTAGTTGTTTGATATATTAAAATTAATTATTTAGTCCCTTAAATTTTATAAAATTATAAAATAATCCCTAAAATAGAAGGTAATCTATAAAATTTCTTAATCTATCTATAAATAGTAGACAAATGGTAGACCTTTTTATTCAATATAGATATATTTGTTGTCCACTTAAAATAAATAAAATTCTATTGTTAAATAAAATAAATTTACAAATGATGGATAAGTTATATGTATATTAATTGTCCACTTAAAAATTAATCTTATTATTAAATTAAATAAATTTACAAATGGTGTATACATGGTGGACAAATGATGAATATTTCTGAAATTGCAAATTCTACTATTTTTTGCAAATAGTTTCTTCTTATTGGCATTTTGAGAAATAATTTCATGCAGTTGGCAACTTTGTAAATTTGGCATTTATTTTCTAGAATATTTGTACTTTCCCTGATTTAATGGTTGGAATAATTTACTATCACGTCCCTATGTTTTTTGAAATTTCCTATTTACTCATTGACACTTACCTCCATTAATCGACACCAACATTATTCTGTAGGACATGACACAAAAGCTGATGAGGCCTGACTATATGAAAAGTAGTGTGATAAAAAAGAGATTTAGTAGATGTCGATCTGACAATTGGTGGATGGGTCAAGGATAGATTTGACGGTGGTAGAAGCTGGAAAGCGGGATTTTATGTTAATAAAAAAAAAAAGAAAAGAAGAATAGAAGTGACATTTTGGGGAGTAATCATCCGTAGAGAAATTGAGAGATAAGATGAAAGAGATCTCAATTTAGAAATTAAAATTTTTGTAGAAGATTAAGAAGGAGATGTGCAAAAGGAGATACTAAAGACAATAAAGAGGGTAATTTTGTCAAAAATAATGCGAGCCCTATATACCACGTCACATAACCTAACGTTTTTTTGTTGGTATTGACTAAGACAGACGAATATCAGGAATATATTAAGAAATTTTAAAAAATATAAGAATGTGACAGTAAATTACTCTAAAACTAAGGGACGTTTAAGTATTTTCTCTTTATTTTTTGTGGTGGAATTCCTACCCCAAGTGGAGCTTACCATCACATGCCTTCACGTCCTTTTTACATCACAACAGTATTCCTAATGGCTTCTTTTTATCCTGCCAAGCCCCACAAATTTCTCTCCCCTTTCCTTCTGTCATTCTGATCAGTAAAAACTCTTCCTTTTTAACCCCACCATTATTAACAGCATTATTGTAACTAGTTTGGACTCATTTTCCGATCCAATCACCTAATTCTACCAATAGGTGCTTTGAAAAAAAAAAAGTATTGTTCATTTTTTCTAGCCTACCGTATAGTATCATGAAAAAGAGGGGTTTTACACAAATCTACAAACAGAACTTAAAATAAATAAAACATATTGTTTCCCTATTTTTTCATGAGAGGAAAACAATGTAGCTCTTTGATCGTGTCAGATAATTTTTAGTTTTTTTAAACTAGAAATGGCTTGAGTCCAACTTAATCAAGCAACTATAAATAGACAAAGGGACAAAAATCTATTGAAAATGAGTTTTTCAATCCTTGCTAAACAATTCATAGAATACAATGATGAAAGAAAGCAAAGATGAAAGTAGAATGAAAAGGAAATTTAATACATATGGGTGTGTAATATAAGGTAAGATAAGGTGTGTCCTTCAATCTGCAGCCAAACATCACTTTTATAGCAATTTTCACCAAAAACTTGTTATTCCAGCAAAAAAAAAAGGGAAAGTTTACTACCAGTGAAATTCCTCTTGCTGCAAACTCGGTAGGAGACTCCAAGTGGCTAAAATTCCCACTTGGACTAAAGTTTTGTCCTCCTTTATTGATTGCTATTAGATTTGTTGGAAGCTTGAAGTAGACCTCATCTGCAATAATTCCTCCGAGAAATGCGATTGTTTCCTCTCATTCCACTAACCATGTCCCATTAGACTGTAATCTTTGGCACGAAACCGACTCCACCTACTCTACCACTGGGACTCTACTAATGGCTCTTGATGGAGTCCAAATATCTCCCTTGGGCCTTGAACTCATTCCCTCAGCTTCTCCAAAGTTTGGACTTGATTCTCGGTTCATGGACTTGGCCCACTGGCCGGAGCCAATTTTTATGGTGTAAACACATATACCAACCATAAAAGAGTATTTTTTTTATTAAAAAAAAGGAACCCTGAACATTTTCGTGTTTTAGAGTATATCACGTAATTTCCCCAAGAAAAAGCATATTGTAGAAGAATAACAGAAAAAGCATATTATGTAGCTAGGGATTAGATATTAGAGACGTAAGATTGTGAGTGTAAGTTTTTCCCCTCTATAAGCGGAAGGACTCTTACTTACAATTTGCAAATATAAGACATGAGGTCATTATGAATGTCGTCATATATTCATATTTGAATGATCTTCTCCATATAAAGTCACCCCCTGGTTGACTTCAATCAATGCAGTGCATATGTGATATATGTAGAAACATTGATATGGTCATAATATATTCATAAGAAGCAAAGGGGTCATTCTTTGCATTTTCAATTTGGAAAGCGGCTATATATTGTCACTTTCCAATCTTTGAATGGAAAAATGCCCAAAAACAAGGGAAAAAAGAAGGGTTGAAAGAGCCTTGCAACTATACCAGAGACCACCCAAGACTGACTTGCTTTATCTGGCAAATTTGCACAGCAACAGCATGAGACTCGATCAAACCTCGCCTGTGTAAAAATTGAACATGTTATGTAACAAAATACGATAACCCTTTAGATATACGATACATATATAAATTTTCATTAAAATTCAACTCAAGTTGGATTTGATACCACCTGTAACGATTCAGATCCAATTATTATAGACAATTTTCATATTCAAATCACTAATCCAAAAAGTTAACTCAAGTTATCTAATAGTTGAATGATAAACATAACAAACTATGTCTTGCCACATCTCTCAAACGATGTATAATGTTACACCAATGGCTAGTTCGTTTGAAGAAGAATTTCATGCGTTATCTGCTTTGTGTAGTGCTATTTCCTTTTCTATTAAAGGTCGACATGGGTAGTAGATATGGGATGAATATAAAACAATTTTTTGTGAAGTTAATTTATAACGCCACACATACAACAATTAAACATTAAATCAGAATTGCTCCAAAAAAAGAAAAGTAAATCAGAAAAGATTAATTTATGGAATCGATTAATTTTAAGGGAACCTAATAGACGCAACTTAAAAAAGCATGTCTGGCAAACAAGATAAATCCAGAATTGCCAGTATTATGCACAAAACTCTTAGCTGAAGTCAGATTCAATGGATTATCTTAGCTTCTATACGTAGCTACTTGCCAAGTTTCAGACGTAATTATTAGTCTAATCTAATAATTATTAACATAAGTACATGCATTATGAGAATCAGTTCCTGACATCCCAACTACACAGGAAATTTAGGAATATTAAATGAATAAACAGAACAACTTTAGTTTAGAAGTGGATGCCATTTGCAAATTAACCAATGCAATTTGCACGGATTAATAAAATGATGGTGGCGCTCAAAGTGGAGGAGGTTGGTGTCTAAAAAAGGTGAATTGATACGATCGAGGGCCAATATTTCTACTATTTCGGAGGAACAAAAGTTGCTAAACAAGAACTAAAAGAAAAAGAAGAAGACACTTTCAATTATTAATTTTTCGACAACAGTTGGTTACTTGAAGACCTGTTCAAAGGGTTTTATTTATTTTTCCTTAGTACGTGTTTGAAAGAATTCGATGAAAAAAGTGCAAGGAAGTGGACTGTTCATTAAAATAAATGACCAAGACCCTAAATCATTTGGACATTTCTAAACTTATCAAATTGTCAAATTGATGGCGAAGTTGGTTCAGAAAAAAAAAATAACGAGTAATTGTTGAAACCCACTTGGTTTACCAAGGAGAAAACCAAAAGTAAATATCTAATAAAAAAAAATCAATAAATTTCTTACTCATTAGTATTGAAATCAACTCCCTTAGACAATGGTCAATTTAGCAGATATATAGAGTCGCTCGTTTATGGAGTAAGTCTAACTGCACCAACACATTGGCAGGTTTGGTCCATTTTCTGAAAAAAAAAAGACTTATAAAAATTCAATTTAGAAAAAAAGAACATGCATGAACATGAACGATGAACCATCAAAACCAAAGCTCAAAATGCACAAGTTTTAGAGATTACAGTCTTTGTCTGGCTGTAATTTTTACAGTTTCCTTTTAACTAAAGCAGTCAAACAAGGACTGCTTCCAAGCCCCAAGAGACATAATACATGATATACCCTTTATTGCTCCTATAAAAAATAATGAAACCAAGCTTTTTCTTTCAAACCATTTGCTCCCAATTTCACCATTTGACAAAGCCATATTTCAGACATTCACAAACGTGTCTGCTGTCTTTTTTACTTTAAATTTTCATCCACTTTCCCACGAATCTTCATCTTTCGAAAATTTCGATGCATAAAAATTTCTTATTTACAGTATATAAGCACAGTTGTTGGCCTACTAAAGCCACAGTCGTCAAAGTTTGCATCAGTTGTCATTTTCTTTGTTTTCCTCTCTTCACGTAGACACTTAACATTGCTTCTTCCACCAACTTTCTATTTCTTTTTAAGTTATTAGAGCTTCTTGATTAGAATTTATATCCAAACAAACGCGGATCTTGAATTCATAGAATTGAATTATGAAGTTCGGGAAAGAATTCTCCGCACAAATGGTGCCAGAATGGCAGGAAGCATACATGGATTACAATTTCCTGAAAACCCTTTTGAAAGAAATCCAAAGATTCCAGCAAACAATCCGGTCACCGGCAACCACCCCTGCTGGTCTGAAAAGAAAGCTGACATTGTACAGAGCTTTCAGTGGCTTAACACAGAGACATAACAATTACAAACCAATAAGCCCTTCTTCACAGGATGACATTGAAAGCCATCCAATTTCAGTGCGTTCTGTGAGCAGTGATGGCTCTGAAAGCTATCAGACTACGTTTCTGATGGCTGCTGA
>CAODLS014441600.1:0-10382 GCA_948243855.1 Flueggea neowawraea | reverse complement strand
TAAACCTAGTCAATTTCTTGTTTAAACATGCAAGCCTATGCTCTGATACCACTGTTGGAACTCTACGTGTTATCATATCAAATATGGGCAGCGGAAACAAGTATCAAACACATAGAACACAGCCAAGGAACATTAGCATGTAAACAAAAATTGACAAAAATGAAAACATGCTAATAAACAAAACGTGTTCAAATGGTTACCTCTAATCGCTTCGCACAATCGTCTCATTGTTTTCACCAAAAGTAACAAGTTAAAACTTTACGTTTTAATCCCTTGAAGGATCTTTAGAACCTAGAGAAAACAATAATTAATGGTGAAGTATAGCTTGTACGCGAACTCTCTCTATCGGATTACACACGTAACCTATTGATTAGGCAGTGTGCTAGCATTACCAACGTATACTGTTTTGATATATTTATGGGTATTTTTATATATACATATTGATATTCACGGCATTAAGAGGTGGAAAAATTGTTTTGTTCAGCCTTACAAATCTGAAACACTAAACCCTTTAGTTGAGAGCATTCGAGTGCTAGCACATTACCTAATCAATAGGTTACGTGTGTAATCCGATAGAGAGAGTTCCTGTACAAGCAACTCTTCACCATTATTTCTTATTTTCTTCAGGTTCTAAAGATCATCCAAGGGGTTAAAACGTAAAGTTTTAACTTTTTACTTTTGGTGAAAACAAGGAGACGATTGTGCGAAACAATTAGAGGTAACCATTCGTACACATTTTATTTATTAGCATGTTTCCGTTTTTGTTAATTTTTGTTCATGTGCAAACGTTCCTTGGTTGTGTTCTACGTGTTTATAACATGTTTCCGCTACCCATATTTGATATGATCACACGTAGAGTGCCCAACGAATTCTTCATTCTGAATGAAAGGAAGAAAGAAAATTCAATTCAAAGTGGAGAATTGTTGAAGTTGAATTGTATTTTCTTGTACAAGAGTTGAAGTTACTTGGGTGTTTCGTTTGGGTAAAACAAGTTGGAGATGAATTGATGAAAATTGGAGGCATTTTGGGTCAAGTTTAGGTGTACACGAACGTGTACAAACCATGTCTAGAGGTGCCAAACTGTGGTGGAGCCTGTGTCATACACTGTCCATTAATAGGATGCAATTTTGGTGGCCACGGTCTGTCACACGGTCGTGGCGACGACCTTGGTGGAGGACACGGTCTGTCCCATAGTGCTGTTTCGACACACAGACGCGTGATTTTGGCCGTGTAACGTGTATCCTCTTAGTGAATTGTGCCCATGTCTTGATTTTGGAGCCTTGTGTGACGTGTTTTAGGGCTTTAGGGTGATCTATGTTGCCTAGGAATCATTGTAAAAATATAAATAGTGGCTTGGGAAATCTCTTGTAACCTTTTGGCAGACTTTCATAGTGAATAAAACAATTGCTCGCTTTCTCTACCCGTGGACGTAGGTCGATTTACCGAACTACGTAAATTATGTGTGTTGTGTGTGATTGTTCTCTTTCTGTATTCCGCTTGTCTATTGCTTGTTTGCCTGATAGGAAGAAAGGAAAAAATATTTATTATTTGGATGTGTGTTCCCTTAATAGTGGAAGCAACAAGATAAAGAAGATGAAGACTACGAAGAGAGTCAGATTTTCTGAAACTGTTGAGATATGTGAGAATTTGGGTAGATGAAGGATTTGTTGGGATAACTCCCCAAATTCTACATTGATTAGGAAAGGAATTCTAAAAGATATTTGTCCCACATCGCTTAGATATAGGATGAGAAAGGGGTCTCTTTTCTATAAATATGCATTGAGTCCAAGTTGTTTAGTATCACAAATCCTAGGATAATTAACTAAAAGTGTAACTTGGACTTGAATTTGTGAGAGTGGAAGAGTTTTAACAATTTTGTTTCTCTAAAAATTATAATATTATTTTAGTGGAGTTTGTGGACATAAATCTATTAAGAGACCGATCCACGTTAAAAATTTCTTGTGTTTTTTTCTCTTTTTCTCTATTATTTATTTTTTGGTGTAAGTGTATTTGTGTGTTTGGAGTACAATAATATCTGTTTGTCATATACTGTTATTCAAAGACAAAAAAGAAACCTAGCCAAATTTTAATCAATAATTCTCGCCTTTTAAGTAGGAAATAAAGTTAAGGATCGATTGATCTTAGCATAACGAATACTCGATAAACGTTCAGTTGAATTGACTGCATTATGGACAAGTTGCAAGTGATCAAAAATGGGGAAACCATGTTGCAAAGTAACGTGCATGCAATGACTTTGTGTATGCAACTTTGTCTGGGGTCACGTACTAACCCATAGACCACATAAGCTAGTTTTCTTTTTTTATCGATAAAATGAGACTGGAGCGACCAGTAATAGTATATCCCTACTGAACGTTATCATATAGATATTATCTTCCCACTATAAAATATTTTGAGAGCTATAACTGACACCGAGTCCACAGAAGCTAGTTATTAGTGCAATTTTGGCTGGGATAGATGTGCACAGGATATGCGACAGGAATTGATTAGAACCTCAACTGTATGCATGTATTTGAGCGATTAAAAACAAAAGAAAGAAAGAGAAAAAAGATAGAAAAAGAAACTATTCTATCTACATTGCTGCTTTGAAAAATTGTCGCTATGACTTGAAGCAGAACTAGACACATGGCAGTATCTGTTCCTAATCAACTGCATTATATCAGTGGATGTATCTAGCCTCACCATCCATAGGCGTGGTAACATTTTGGAATGTTATTTGAAGTTAAAATAAGTAAATATTTGAAATTGTAATATGTACGTAAAATGATAACATCGTATTCAATGGAAGAGTAACTTTTTTTTGATACTAAAGTTTAGTATTAAAGGATCATGAACTCGATTTCCGATAAAAATTAAAAAAAAAAGATAGAATGAGATAAGATGTCTGGTTGGAGAGTTAAAATAAATCTAATTCAGATTAATATAAATATTTCCAGATTATCCATCAAGAAAGATAAATATGGTCACAAATGGATACTCCAGCTGAATTCTAACTGTTAAACTGAATTTATTTACAGTTCTACAACAATTTAGACATATGCAGCAAATTATAATCGTTAAACAGAAATTTTGATTTGGTTAAAGCTTCTTTCAAAATTCAAGTTTTTTTTGAGATAATAAAAAAGCTTAATAAGTCTCTCATTAAACCACGTTGGCTGGGCTTAATTAGGCCGACATTTTTGTCTTCTCCCATTTTCGTTTATTAATAAACGAATAAATATAAGTATTCATATACAATTAGTAGTTTGTAACCAAAAAAGAAAATATACAATTAGTACTTTTCCTTCCGTAATTATTTGTTTTCATCCCGATCCAATTTTTTTTTTTGCTCATGTTGTTAGTGATGAGCTTGGTAAAACTAGTTATATGAATGGGTTAGGATGTAAATGAACCAAACCATTTGATCATTTCGCTGTTCAATTCAATAGGAATTAGTTTGTATTTGATTTGATATATAAATGACTCAAATTTAAATAATTTTTTGTACTCGATATATGCGCTAGTCATATTTGAATTAGTACTTTTTCATCAATTAGTGTATTATGTTCACAAACAAACTGATAATAGATTTGTAAACAGAATATGGATATTCTCTCTCTAATTGAATAGATAGGGTATTAGTCTCAATGTACAAGATAGTCAATTCAAAAATTTAGTCCAGTTAGAATATTGAATGAGTTTAGCTTATCTATAGTTAAACGAAGTATAAACAACATTGTAACAAGCTTAAATTGAGTTTGACATAATTAAATTTACGCCAAAATTTAAACAAGTTTGTAATGAGTCAAACTTGAGTTTGACTCGAACTGGTGAAATTTTAAATGACTTGAATTCAAATATAATATATCGACTAGGCAATATTGTTATCAAAAAACATATATATATACCACTAAATAACAGGAGTGACTAGATACAAAAGTGATTATACCACTAAATAACATGATCTGTAATAAATTCGGATACAGGAGTGACTGTGTCATTAAAGTACGTGTGTCTGACCGAACACATGACTACCATATTACCCCAGTAACAAGGGCCTTCTAAAAATATTGGTATACCAAAGGCTATGTAACTTGTAGCTAGGTGTCCTATATCAATCATAAAATATATAAAAATTCATATCAAATGGACAGGCCTATCGAAGGATAAAACCAGAAAACTGATATATAACAGTTTCAAAATATAGAAAACCAGTTTATCATATAACCAGTTTTAAATTAACCAAATTGTTATTTAATCAATTTACAGATAATATTTCGGCACAAAAAAAAATAGAATTTCAAAAGACATGGCCTAAATGTCTAAACCTATCACCCACTCACCTAGGGTCCAAAAATAGACCAATCACGAACCACTAGCAGAAGGTTGGGACTGGTCTCGATGGCAGGTATAAGAAACAATTCAAAATATCGCAAACGTGTAGATATAATCTAATAGACATGCTACTAGCAATATTATCTTTTGAAAGCATTTTCAAAACATTAGCAATCAAAACAAACAACATACGATTAGGCGATATTGTTATCAAAACACACACACACACACACGCACACACACACACACACACAGATATATATATATATATATATATATATATAACCACTAAATAACAGGATCTGTAATAATTTCAAATACAAGAGTGACTGTGTCACTAAAGTACGTGTGTCTAGCCGAACACACAACTACCATATTACCCCGGTAACAAAGGGCCTTCTAAGAATATTGGTATACCAAAAGCTACGTACCTTGTAGCTAGGTGTCCCATATCAATCATTAAATATATACAAATTCATATCAAACGGATAGGCCTATCGAAGAATAAAACCAGAAAACTAATATATAACAGTTTCAAAATATAAAAAACCAGTTTCTCATATAACCGACTTAAATTAAACAACCTGTTACTTAATCAATTTACAAATAATATTCCGACACAAAAAAACAATAGAATTTCAAAAGACACGGCCTAAGTGTCTAAAGCTATCACCTACTCACCTAGGGTCCAAAAATAGATCAAGCACGCACCACTAACAAGGGGTTGAGGCTGGTCCCCATGACAGGTATAGGAAACTGAAAGAAACGTAAATCAAATGGATCAAAATATAACATTAGTACTGTGACATTACAAAATGCATGAAAATGCAAATGCAGATGTTGGCTCTACGAAAACCAATTTTGATCAAAGATTTATTGCTCTAGTTTCAAAACTCAAAATGTATGTAAAATTATAATTGTCACGACCCGTTTCAAGACCATGACCGGCGTACAAGATGATCCGAACTGGAGGTCTAACCCATCTTGCACAAGCCTTGGATAATCAGATATACTACCCAGAAAATCATTTGTAATACAAGCGAGTATAAAATGAATATATATGTATGTATGTAATACCCTGTACTGTTCTAGTCGAAATACTGTAGCATTCCGCTTGGTTTTGAGGTGATTTGGGATGTGGAGAATCTCGATTCTTGAGTTCGAATTCGTTTGGATGTGATCAGCATGCCTAAGGCATGCTGAAGGTCATCTACATTCATTGAAGGAGGTTCTACGCATGTTGATCGACATTTGAGATGGACCGTGAACGTGCCTAAGCACGTATGTGTGCATTGGAGGGAGCTGCATACGTAGATCATTGCGTGGACTGGAACCGAGAGTGAATGGATTGTTCTACATGCATTGCATAAGGTGGAACGTGCGTTGATTTTCAATCTGAGTGCGTGTAGTCATTAGATCTACTGTCTGCGTTTGTTGTGCAGGTACAACCCATGTAGAAGAGAGAACTACGTGCATATAAGAGGTATTGTGCACGTAGATGGGTCTTTTCTGTGTGGTTTTGAGTGAAACGCTACGTGTCGGTTTGGGTGAGTCTATAAATACCCCCACCTACCATCCCTTCGGCCCTAACTCACTCTAACCACCAAAATTACTCTCTCGCTCATCTCTCTTTACATCCACGTCAGTTTTTAAGGTAAGAATCACTCTTTAATCTATTCTTTTCCCATTTTATTCATGATTTGAGCATCTAGGGTTTTTGAACAAAATTGGTGATTCTTATGTTTCTTTCTTTTTAGTTGAAATGGAGTTTGATTAATGTTAGAATATCGATGTTTGGGGTAGAAATTACAAGGTTTAGCCTTTGTTTTGGTGAGTTTCGGAGTTTGGACGAGCTGGGTCCGAATGGAACTAGGGTTTCGGATTTTGATGATTTCTTTGTTTGATTTGGAGTTGTTTCTACTATATCTTGATGGATTAGAGTTAGAGATACTCGATTCATGCTTGGTTTCGGCAAATTTGACGAGTTATGAATATGGGTCTAGGTTTGGACGGATTTTCCGTGATTTTTGAGGAAATTGTTTTTTTTTTTGATGATCTGATTATAGATTCATGTTCTTAAGGATGAGATTCACCATTGTGGGTGTTTAAATTCAGTTTCTATCGGTTGAATCGGAAGTTGGAATATTTGTGTAATTTACCCTTGAGGACTAGATGGGATATTTGGCATCTAAGGGTCAAAGTGTGATTTTGCACACTTGAGCATGGAAATAGATTTTTGGGTTTTGGTTTGGGCATGTGAATTGCATATGCATGTCCACGCATTTTGGTACAACCACAATACAAGTGTCTCATTCGCATTATTTCTTATCCGTTATTATTTCTGATATTTTATTTCAGCTTTCTGCTCCTGTCAGCTGGTTCAGCCGCCCGACACTACTACCAGGTCCTAGAGCTTTGGATATCTAGGTGAGTGGATGACAGATTCATACACATATGCTGTGTCTCAAAACTGTATATGTTTTTGATGTGTCTAACATATATTTGAAACTTGACTAATCTAAGGATTGGTTAACTAATAAATTGGATTATGTGAATAAATATTCACCGCTTTAATTTGAAAACTTATATATATATATGTATGTATAAGTTTTCCACTGTTTTTGATGACGAGTGCATGCACTGTTTCTGATATTATGGTTTTTGATTATGGAACGCCTTCGCTACGGGGTACATAGCCTTTGGTATCCAAGGATTTATTATATCTTAGCTACTAGGAATGTTGGTAGCCATGTTGCCCTGGCCCAACACATGAATTGTTATTGGATTGGTGGCAGAGTCTACAATCATTATTGAGGTGGCAGAATGGCATATGCCTCACGACAATTGTTATTAGTCCTATAATACTTATACAATGTTTTTGAATATGATACTAGTAGTATCGTTTTTGCCAATGCGCATGTGTTTGCCTTAGATGTAAATGTTTATAAAACATGTTTCTGGAATTGTACTGTGTATGTAGTGTGTATATTTTTTTATACTTTTAGTATACTTGCGTGCGGTAGTTTGCAAATAGTTTTAAAATGGTTTGCAAATAGTTTTAAAACGGTTTTCAAACCATTCTTTGTGAGGCACGTATGAGGCAATCTGGAGTGTTGTCCCTCATCAGGTCTTGACCCCCTTTGTTTTTCTATGTTGGATTATTTCCATTTTACAGGTTAATTTTGACTTGGCAACCTTTTTGGCATCTTCACCCAGTGAGACACCAATATTTTTGGATAGTGGCGCCCTCTTGGCCGGGCTATTTCTTTTGTTTTAGAGCTCTGCACCGAGATGCTGTTGGCTTATAGGGTCGTTATGTGTTGATTGTTTGGTACTTGATTTACGATTTCATCACTTGTATTGTTTTCACGTATACTATTTTGTTAAACGCTCTATGTTATTTCACATATATATATGTATGTATATGATTTCTATTAAACAGTTTTATTATAAATGTTTTTAAAACAGTAAATGAATGGGAATAGTTTCTGGAGGCTTGTGCGGGATGGGGCCGTCTCCCATAGACGGTTCACCTCGTACGCCGATCATGGTACCAGGAATGGATCGTGATATATATATATATATATATATATATATATATATCATATACTGATAGCAAGCACATGCAACAAATAACTAATATGGATACTGATAATGGACAGATACTAATGTCCCATACTGATAACTGAGTTCCTTATTACACATAATCAGATTTATTTATAAATTCCAATTATTAATTAGTCCGGTTTACAGATATGGTTTGAACACATCAAAATATATAAGTTCTGAAAGACAGCCTATATGTCTGAAGCTGCTACCACACTCAGCTGGTAGTCAAGCTGAACTCCAATCAAGCACCACTGGTACCTGGCTGGTCGTGCTGACAGACACAATGAGCTGGAAAAATTAAATCACATCCAATTGATCAGAATAGGGTACTAGTACTATGGCGGTACCACATGTATGCATGCAATGCAAATGCCATCAAAGCCTCGACGGCACCGAAAACTAAAATATACCAACTCTCAATCCAATCAATACCCAGTTGACCGATCACTCACACAGACTATAATCGACCTCCTGATCATGAATCTAACATCTATATTGACAATCAAACTCAGAATCATTAAGATTCTTCACCTCAAATTCGGATTTCTTGGACCCATGATGAATGATTCATCCAATCACTAAGCCCAACTCAAACCAAGCATTCTTAACTCAAATCTGACATTATACAACAAAAAAAACTTTAGATTCAACAAGAAATTCACCAAAATTTGAATCCTTAGCTCGAAATAAACCCATTTCATTCAAGCACGAAATCTCCCAAAACTGAAGTTAAAATCCCGTGATTTCAACCTTAAACATCCTTAATCTAACAATGTTTAGCTTACCTAAGAACATAAAGAATAGATCTAAACCCAACACTCATTTTCGATAAAACCCTAGATGAGTGAATGCAAAGCAGAAAATAATAGAGAGAAGAGATTATTAGACGTTTCTTACCTCAAAGAAGCAAAAGGATGGATGGAAGAGTAATGGAAGAGGAAGAGAGCTGATCTCTGGAGTAATTTTAGTGGTTGAGAGGATTAAATGCTGAGAATGCGTTGGTTGGGGGTATTTATAAGCCCCCAACTCTGAAACACTACGTTGCACGCAAAATGGCCCAGACAAGCAAACCTACATGCGTAGTGCCTCCTTCTACGCACATTAAGTGACGTCTACGTGTGTAGACAAAAATTTAATGTACGTAGATGGAAAATCTGATGACCCTCTACTCCCAGATCCAGAATCAACGTGCACACAACATATACAATGCACGTAGATGACTCCACTTGCTCACGACTCACATCCAACAAATACTCAATGCACGCAGAACCTCCTCCAAAGCACGTAGTACCTTACAAATGCGTGCAGCCGATTCTAAGCACGCTCACGGTCTACCCTCAAAGGCGACCTACCTGTGTAGAAACCCTTCAGTGCACGTAGATAGACTCCAACACACCTCACACGTGTGAAATTACATCCCAAGCTTGAACTTATAATTCCTAACAATATCGGGATTAATCAAAACACCCAAAACCGAGAGGAACGACGCACAAGCCTCCTTAAACACCACCAATCACCATAGAATCAAATTGGAAATGTTTACAAAAAAATGCCACATGCACGTACATAACCATACACTAATAGTATACACTCGTGTACATACATATAGTAGTTCAAAAATTCATTTCAAAAACATTCGCGTAGATGACAAACAACATACAGTTAGGCAAAATGATCAATATAATAGAAGATTGATAAAGCATGCTACATGCATACACACAAAATCATATGGCACAGATTGTGCATAACAAAACAAATTTGATAATCACTGATTATAACCCTGTATTATATTAAAACTGAGCTGACTAGATTAGATCAACAATAGAGTAGCTGATGTAAGTTATATTTGCATGTTAAATCAATCAAGAATTCATATGTTTTCTTCCTACAAATTATGCTTTTATAAATGAATTTAATATGATGTTTGTGATATTTGCAAGAATAGAAAAATGTGAAGAAAATGAGTTAAAAAAGGTGGAAAATGCTTTAAAATGGAAAGGCCCCAAACAAATCCATGAAAGCATGAAGAAAATGAAGGTTTCATGAAGAGAAGGGGTGTCACGGCCGTGACAAGCAAAATCAACACCCATTTTGGAAACAGAAAAGCGTCATAGTCATGACACTCAAGCCTCACGGTTGTGACACTCCTGCAACTCTAAAAAAATCAAGTGACATAAAAGACAAAGATGTGGGAACCAATGGGCAACTTTGGGAATTCTCTTGTAGGATTTTATGGCTTGGAAAATGGGTATAAATATCCTATTTAATACTCATTTGGAAAATCTTATGCATGATTCCTCATTTTAGAAATTAGGGTTTTATATTTTTAAGAACAATTTTAATTTCTTAGATTAGATCAAAGAGAAGCAAGAAGGGAATCACATCACCCAAGGTTTCCTTGTTGGGTATTATTCATCAAGGCTTATGGGTTTGATTTCTCT
>CAODLS014440557.1:0-10953 GCA_948243855.1 Flueggea neowawraea | reverse complement strand
ATATATACGTTGAATTATTTTCACTTGTCTTTTCTGTGTTTTTATCTTTTAAAACTTTTTGGATTTTTATTAGCAATTCCATCTATGTGCACCAATATCAGTACTAATTGTTTTTATCCACTTGGAATTGTAGGGTCTTGTTAGTGCGGTGGAAGAGCTATATCCATTGTCTGAGCATGGAATTGTATACATCACATGTACACTAATTTTCGTGGTAAACATAAACGCAAAGAATTAAAGGACATTATCTAGAACGCATCTAGAGCTACATATGTGCAGCGGTTTAATAAGTGGATACAGGAATTAGAAAAAAACTAATATTGAAGCTAGGAAATGGTTTAATCATCCCCAACGCCATCTTAGAATATGGTCTCGTGCATTTATGAGAGAAGGTGCCAAATGTGACATATTGTTGAACAATCATTCAGAGTGCTTCAACAGATACATTCTAGATACATGGGAAAAACCTATTATCATGATGTTAAAGGAGATCAAGAATCAAATCATGAAGAGGCTGTACACTAAGAGGCTCATTGGTCAAAGGTGGACGAAGAGCATATGTCCAAAAGTTCAAAAAAAGTTAGATGAATGTATTACCTTCTCTATTAATTACTATGCTACTCATTCGGGGGGAAATCAACTAAGAGTTGAGAGTGGTGGAGGCCCATACGTGGTTGATTTGCATGAGTGATCTTGCACATGTCGAAAGTGGAAAATATCGGGCATTCCATGTGCTTATGCATGTGCAACTATCTCTGTGAACAACGGAAATAATGAGAGTTATGTTCACCACTCCTATTATAAGGAAACTTACATGGAGGTGTATGCCTTCTACATTAACTCGTCGAGAAGCGAGGAACTTTGGGAGGATGATGGTTTCAGACATGATACTATACCTCCACCAAAAGTTAAGCTTAAAAGAGGAACAAAACCAACGAAGAGACGTCTAGAGGCATAAGAGATTGAAGATGCACAAGAAAAAAACAAAGCACAAACTAGTGCAAGACCAAGAGGTTACGAAGAAACAAATGATGAGCCACCAAAAAGACAAAAATTAAGCAAGAAAGGAAGAACTACTCGCAACTTATGTGGCCAAATGGGTCACAACATTCGAACTTGTAAGGTAATTTTTTTGGTCCTCTTTTTTTGAGATATAAGTATTGTATTTTTTTTTTGCTGAATTGAAGATATTTCTGGTTTTTAGAAAAAAGTTGCAGTTGGTGACTAACCAGAAGCTGAAGGTGCAAATGAAGGAAAATGTGATGAGGGATTTGGCATCACAACTCAAAAGCATTAGAGAAGATAGTCTTACACTTTTTGGAAGTTGAAGAATTGATTATTATGGATATTCAAGCTATGTTATGTAAAATTAAAATAGACTTGATCATTTCCGAAATTCAATTCGTATCCGGGTACCTTTTTGGATGTTAAAGACTTGATTATTTTGGATATTATGTACAATTCAAGTTAACCACTTGATTATTTTGGATATATTAGTTATGCTTAAATAGACTTTTGTTTTGGATTAAGAACAACCCTTTATGATTTAATGTTCAGTTATCTAATTCAATTAAATGCAAAACAGGTTATTTCTGGGACATGCAAAACAACATAATTTCTGGAACAACCCTTTATGACCCCAATAGACGTGTTTTTCTGATATAGTTACAGTGCCAAAGATATTTCATCAATTAAATTAAAAAGAACAATGAAATCAAGTTAATACATAATTATAGCTGGTACTTAATACAAATGCTACACAATTTCCATTTTGCAACTACTTAAGTTGATACAACCAAGCTAAATCCTCCTACTGGTCACATTTTACAATTGCATCTGGAAATCATTGCTGCAAAAACTGTGACAAAAGCTGCAAATGCTACTCCAAATGCAAACCACTTTATCTGATTATTAGTACGTATGTTAACACTAGCTTCCATTCCAACAGCTGCACAGGCAATTAGATTCACTGGCCAGCATCACTTGTTGACCAACACTAGAACAGTCCGGATCAACCCATTCAAAAAAACTACATTTCTACCACCAAAATGACAACAAACATGACAATATTTCAATTTTTCATTAACAAATGTAATGACTACATTACAATTATGGTCATTCATGACTTACAAAATCCGGACACCTTAAGAACCTTCTTCTCGGATTGGCCGAAGTCGAAGAAGTTAAGCACTTCACATAACAACCACAATAGCATAATGGCCAAGCGTCACGTTCATTAGGAACAACACTTCTTCGTGTCCTTGAGCTTCCAGAATGTGAAACCATTTTTCAATTTCAAAACCTACCAAAATAACAACTACATGAAGATTTATAAATAAATTGAACAAAACAGACTAAAAAATGATCTGCAACTTCAGTATTTTCAGAATGTGAAACCATTTTTGAATTTCAGTGTGTTCAAAACCTCAGCAATTGGCATTCTCAATTTCGGTGTTTTCAATTGGCGTCAAATGATGTGCAGGAATTTTGTTTTTTAAGCGATTTAGTGTTTCTATGCACAGTAAAATTGATTTCATCAAACAAACAACTCGTCTGCACAGCGTCCCATCTTCACAGTAACATTGAATTCATCAAATCAACAGAGAAGGGAATTGCAAAGACAACAACATTACCTAAAATAAACGAACCCTCTCACACTTGTGTTCTCTCCAATCCGTCTACGGTCTCCAACCCATTTGCAGTTTCAACAAATCACCACTTCATTCTTTTAGAGAGAGAGAGAAAGAGAGAAATAGAGAGATGGCTTTCAAGCAAGAAAGAAATTGAACGAAAGAAATTGAGAGTTCGAGTGAGCGAGAAGGGCTTATGTCGAGAAAGAGAATGTCTCAAAAGGTCTGTTGCTCATATGTCTTGGAAGAGACGATATATTGAAGGAAACGACAACACATTGGAGGGTACTAAAAATTGGTGTTTCGGGTCGGTCGGGTCGATTTTTGGGTTGGGACCAGTTTTCGGTCAGGTCAGGTTTCTTCGGTTCAGAACTGGTTAATTGTCCACCTGAGCATTGACTTGGCACTTTTCGTTGATGTGGCACATATAGTCAGCAATACAGGCTGACCATTTGCAAAATCCGACTAAATTGATCATTTGGAAATGAAAATCAATGTTTAAAAACCGTCTTATAACAAAATTTAATTAAATGACTTTGTTACAATAAATTAAAATTTAGAATGATCGTCGATAAAATTAACCCATTAGATCTTACTTAAAAATTTCCACCCGTAAAAATCACATAACACGTACGAAAGTAGTTTTTACTTCAATTGGAAGACGTATGGTAGGTCCATGAGAATTCCACCTTTACTGCAGCAAAAGAAAAAAGAATTCCACCTTTAATTTCCTTTTTGAAGTGTAATTTTTACAAAGAATTTTTCCGCAAAAGAATTTTGACGTAGTGTTTCTCATTACCTAGCGATCGTAATTTACGTTTACAGGGGCAATATGTATGGCAGACAAGAGTAGAATTTTTTTTCTTTTTAAATTTCATAATAATGTTAACTGTTTTTTTATTTGAAGAAACAGGGCCCTATGTGTAATCCATGAATCTGGGATGATTAAATATCTATAAAGGCGTGTAGATCAATGATATTTAAAGACTTGAAGAGGAGTTCCAGTCTCTTGATTAAGAATTAAGAAATAATATGCTTTTATTTTTATCAAGTTAGAGTAATTCAGTTAGTAAGTATTCATATTTAAAATCGTAAAATTTTGGATTTAAAATATGAGATGAAGTATCCTTGTTTTTTTAAGAATTTCCAAAGTTACAGAAATGATTTTTTCCTTTTGTGAGGGCATAACATGTCAAAAATACTTTTTCAAAGTAGAGAAGTTTAATGAAGTTTTCAATTAATAAATTTGTACTTTGTACAAGAATATTGATCATTCATTTGGCATTTTTCAACCAACTATTTAATATCATGTTATTTACTTTTAAAAAACTATATATATATATATATATATATATATGTTTGTATGAATGAATTTTAAGCAAGTCAGATCTTTTCTGAATTGAACCATTGGACATCTATTCAAAGAGAGCTGAAGTTTCATGCTTAGACATGTAAGAAAAAAAAATAGAAAAATGAGTAATTAATTAAAATAATAAAATGTGTACACTGCACACCCCTACTTAGACCACCATCCCCATCTTCCTCTCCTATATAGTAATTTTTTTCTTTTAGAAAGATGTGTGGTAGTCTCATACTCTTGGGTAGCCACAGTTAAAATCCACATCTTCGTTGTAATAAAGAGTGTCTAACCACTTGGTTTACTACCCCAGTCTGGGTGGTCATACAAATTTGTTTCGTCCATAGAATAAAGGATCCGAGTACATTTTCTAGGTGAGAAAATGGTGACAGCATAAGTTGTGTCGGAAACTTTTTTGATTCCTTCACTTTCCTCCACTAAGCATAATCTGAAGCTGGCACAGTCAAAAACCAGCATACCATTCTCCATTACAGAAACTTTGACAAATTAAGTGGAGAAATGGATAGACTGGTGAAAGAGAATAAAAAAATTGGTAGAGCGGAGAGCTAGGGTACTAGGGGTTATTGCATTGAGGGGCGCAGCTACATGGGGACAAGCAGGTGCTGGAGCACCTTCTTCCGCTGGAGCTCCGCCTCTGTGGTGGTGGCTGCCATTGAATTTCAAGGGCTTATCTTCGGCGGAAACAGGGGCTGAAAACAGAAGAGAAGGAAAGATGAAGAAGGGAGTTGTTGGCGCTACTGTTAGTTTCTGTTGTGGAGGTGGTGTAGAGATTAGTTAGAGAGAGAGTGACGGGGAAGAGAAAGAGATTACGGAGAGAAAGAGGAGGATAGGAGAGGAAAGAGAGAGTGAGACAACAAGAAGAACAAGCCACGTGATTTAATAGGCCTAAACCAGAAACATTATTTCATTGGGCCTAATTTTATTACTTGATAATGATGTAAGCTGTAAATTAAAAATTGTTGGGAGTCAAAGATCAAAATGGTGTTTAATAATAATGACAGAATAGTGTTTACTTGCCTCTGAGAGCTGATGTAGTCAGGATTCAGCCTCCGCTTAATCAGACTTTTGGTTCCGTCACTGATTACATTTGAACCCATTAGTCTTGACAACCTTAGATTTGATGATCACATATACGTATACAGGACACTATGGTATTTTTCCCATCACGGTTAGTCTTTTAATTTCTTTTTTAGAGTTTTTTTTATAAAAATTTATTAATAACTAAGCCTTCAGACAAGTGATTTAACAAAATAGAAAAAAAAAATCGAAAACCCAAGTTTTCGCATACTTAAATGCTAAGGCCACAATATTGAAGGTGGAGAAAACTTTGTTAAAAATTACATAAAATGTTCCTAGTCAATATGGCATAGGAATAATGATATACATACGAAAAACTTTTATCAATACATTTTAACCAAATACAACTTTACTAGCACATCTATGCAACATATTAGGCCCCGCATTCGCATGTAGGAGTTCCAGTGAAAACTCGTCTATTTCTTACCTTCCTCAACTCTAATGCTAGTTGCCAAAAGAGAGTTTAATTTCTAAAAAAATTTCTCCAGATTTGGCACACTTAGGCCTTAGCATAGTGTACCTCATGGCGATCATATATATGCATAAGGGCATCATATATTAAATATTTATGCGAGATAAAAGTGCCATATAAAAAGTTATTAAGGTGATATATTTATCCTTTTAGTCTTTTTTTGTAATTTTTTAGAATTTTTATAATTAAATAATAAGACTAACTCATTAATTATGGTTATTTATTAATATAAACATTAGATTTCAACTTCTTTTTAATTTATTGAAGGAGAGTAACATTAAACTTTTTAATTTTTTATATTAAATATATTAATTAAATAAATAATAAATTACAAGTTATTTTCCTCCCTAATGTGAAAATAATGTTGCAGAAGCGGCTTGATAGATCTATCTTAAATGTAGATTGGAGACTACAATGGACTTCAGCGCAAGTGATTCATGAGTTGATGGCCGGTTCCGATCATTGCCCCCTCATTCTACTGTTGCGTTCACAGTTGGTTAAGGGGAAGAAGAGCTTTAGACATGAGAACAAGTGGAATGGGATGGATGGATATAGGGCGACTGTTGATCATGCTTGGGGGTCTGTCCAATTAGAAGATGCAGTGGATTCAGTTTCGTTAAAACTTCATAAGGTTGCGTTGGGCCTGCGAAAATGGGCAACTAGGGTAGGGGTAATTGTATAGTCAGACTCAAGGACCTAAAGGAGCAACTTCAGGTTCTACAAAGGCAACCATACTCGATTGATAATAAGCAGAAGGAGCAGGAACTTCTTAATGCTATAAATAAAGAGTGGGAATTAAAGGAGCGATACTGGCATCAAAGGAGTAGGGCGCCGTGGTTAAATCACAGAGACCGAAACACCACCTTTTTCCACTTGACGGCAACGCAGCGGAGGCACCGTAATGCCACCGTTAAACTGAAGGGGGGAAAACTTGACTGGATTGAAGATGAAGCAAAGTATACACTCGCTAACATTAAAAATAAAATAAAAATAAAAGTTGAGTAGTTTTTCTAAGCTAATCCACTGATATGCGATACATAAAATAAAGATATCTATAAACATATAGATAAGTAATATTTGGAAACTTGAAGATAGAGTTATGGTCATTTTTAAAAATTAAGATAATATGTTTTTCTTCTTGAACTAAGAAACTTTTTTTTATATATAAGTCATTTCATTTGTTTCCATAGAGAATCATTTTCTACAGTACAATTTTTGTATAAATAAAGAGTACTTTTAATTATATAGAGCAAAAATAAGAAGTGTCTCCTAGCGAGGAATAACGTGCGAAGAGACAATTAAGTCATTTCTTATATCCATTAAAATGGGTGAGGCGCAGGGATTTAAACGGTTATTTTTAAAAGAAGAGGGACTATGTGGACAAATTGTAAACCTTTAAGGACAATTTGGGCAATTCACCCTTAAAAATATTATTTTTGTCCTATTTAAAATATCATACTTCAATTTATATTGCTTGGTGAATATGATGCAAGTAATTTTAGCATTCTCGATCAATAAAGATAAATATTAGTAGCACTACACAACATAAAAATAATCGCCTCCATCACCAAAACTATGACATAATACTGTTTTTGTCTCTGTCTAAAAAGCTTTAAAACAAAGGGAAACCTCTCCAAGATTTTCAAGTAAAATTTCAACACAGATTCTGAAAAGGTCTTCGAAATAAAAAATACAAAAATATATAGATAAACGACAACATTGAAAATGACAAAATGCAATAAAATAGGGAAATTAATTGTTTTATCCCTTAGGTTAAGCAAAATCTGCCAATGCGTTCTCGTATTTTGAAAATCCTAGTAGGTCATCCTCAACCTTAGCTAAGTAGAGCAAATTCATCATGTAGTTACTAATAGTGTTAAGTCTTTATGAAAAGTCTATTAATACCGTCATTTAAGTGCTTCTCACATCGCCATATCAACTATATTAGAAATTTGTGTCCTTTTAATTTATTTTGAATACCTCTCGGCAAGAACACATGTTGCTTTTGATCAAAAACCCATGCTTTAGCTTTGTCAAAGAAAAAAAAAGCTTTAGAATGGATTTTTAAACACTTTGTTTTTAACACCTCTCAAACCCACCTTCACAAAACCACCACCATCACCTAATCCAAACCCCTTTTCATTGAGCCATTCAACAAATCAGAAATATAACTGCATAACCCATTCAACAAATCATGATGCTAAAATTTAGGGTTTTTTCTTAATAGAGTCGAGGATTTATATTATTTACGTGAGTTGATATCATAATTTATAATTAAGTGACAATTCTCCTCTCAAAAATGTTTTTGGGGTGAGTTAGGCTCAATTAACATGGTATCAAAATTACTCTTAGTACAATGGTTTGGGACAATACTGGCCATATGTTACCCTTTGTCTATTAGTTGTTCAATCTGATTTGGACTTAGAAAATGTGTCAAATATCCTAATGCTTAACATTGCTTAGCTTGAATTGGTATCATGAGTTTATAATTAATAAGAAACTGAAAAACAAAACATTCAACACACAATTTTAATCGAGCACTACAGAACCCCATAATGTTGATTAACGGCCTTTGTAGACTCGCAATGGATGGTGGGAGAGGATTTGCAAGCTCACGATGCAGTGGTGAGAGGCATTGGTGAGTGTCTCCGTTGACGACAATTTAAGAAGTGGGTGGTTTTGTTGGCTCCACTAACAATTAGAGAGAAAGATGCAATTTTGTTAATTGTTGCTTTAGCAATTATGCCATTCTTTTTATGTAACTTTTTTTTTTTAAGTTTTGGATGGTGTTTGATGCAATTTGAAGCAGTCAACATCATATTTATTTTACCTAAACCTTGAAAGAACTCAATAGAACTTAATTCTTTGACTTTGTATCCATAAGTAAACATAAAAACAATGAGAGGTTGGGTCGGTTTTGAATGGGTATTTTTGTATCATAAAACTTCTCTTTCTAACTAAAAAGGTTAATTTCATTGCGGTCACTATAGTTCATCTAATTTTGCGTGTTTTCGGTTCGAGACGGTGACTAAAGTATGGACTCGAGTTCTGTGATGCCACTCTGGCCGTCTCTGCATGCGTCTGGCCTAGGAAAGATGACTGGGTGTGGGCATATGTTGCCACTTAAGATTTTATGTGCCACATGGACTGAACTTGGCCACATCACTTGTCCATGTGGCACAACTTGTTGCTGTCATCATCTTCTCCTCAGTTTCCTTTACTTCTCAAAATCGTCTTCTCCTTTCGCTTTCATTTTTGACGAAGCAGTAACCTTTTAAATTCAAAAACACAAAATCACCACACCAAACTACAAACCTAATATAAAAAAATAACAAAAAATTTTGGAGAATGAAGATGTTGATCTATTTTACATTTTCCATATCTGTTTCAAAATCTAAAAGATAGGTTTTAAAAACTAAAAGTAGAGAAATGAAACCCAAACAAAGCAAGGTCAAATCTTTTTCAAAGGCCCAATATACACAATCTTCATAACACAAAGACCCAATTAAAACGAATGAAACTGGAAAGAGACTGAAATTGCTTCATTGAGAGAGGTGAGAGACATAAATCAAGAAATAATGAGAGCCTAAAAAAAGAGAGAGAAAAGAGAGGGAGAGAATGAAAGAAACAGAGGAGAGGAGAAAGAAAATTTGAATTGGGCCCGTTGGTTTTGTTGGAGGAAGAGGGATTGCTTCATAAGTTGGGAAATCTAGGCTTGTAGTTGTCGCCGGAGAGGGAGAAACGGCAAGGAGCGGAGGACGAAACTCTTGGGTTTCTTCTCTGTTGGTTGGCAACACGGGAGAGAGAGGGGGAGAGCAGTGAAGATGTTGTTGCTGATGATGGTACCAGAACACTTTGTTGTGCCACGTGGACACATGGCATGGCCAAGTTCAGTCCAAACGGCACATAAAATCTTAAGATCTTAAGTGGCAGCATGTGCCCACACCCAATCATCTTTCTGAGGCCAGACGCACTCAAAGACTGCCAGAGTGACTTGACGAAACTGGAGTCCATACTCTGGTGACCGTCTGGAACTGAAAATGAGTTTAGTGACTATCATGCAAAATTAGATGAACTTTAGTGACCACCAATGAAATAACCCAACTAAAAAAGGACATGTTAGCTTTTCTTGAATAGACAACAACATAACACTACCAAAAGGATGAGGTTAATAGCACTAGCAGATACTCAAGTTTCTAACTTGACAGGTCATTTAACCGAGAGAAATTGTTCATCCAAGGTCACTACCACCCTACCCGTGTCAGCTGGCCTGCCAAAAGGCCACGTCTGTATCCACATCATGCCATGGATGTGTTGGGTGCCACATGAAAAATTGTCACGTGGCAGCCAAAGTTTATGTGGATTATGACATACAAAAAGAATCATTGGTATCAAACCAAACTAAACATAACCAATCAAACCCACCTATTTAAAAAACAAAAAACCAAGATTTCGGACAAAAAAATCAAACCCATCACATTCAATAATACAAACCAAGCTTTCAGGTTGACAAAGAAAAAAACCAAAGTTTTAATCATTTCATTTCAAATTTTCAATAGAACAAATTCAATGGATTTCTTTATCTTGTACAAATAAAAAATTCAAACCCAGAGAAAAAATAAGAACACCAGACTTGCTCTTTTATGAATTTCTTCATCAGATTTCTCATAGGGAGGAGATAATTCAGTAGCAACCCATCATAGAGAAGACATATATCAAGTCTCTTCATAAACAACATAACCAATCTCTTTTACAACTTCAATTTGCAGATCTAAAAAAACTCCATAACCTATAAACTCATAAATAGAGTTGTAAAAATCAAACCGGAACCGATGAGCCGAACCGGACCGGTCAAAATTGGAACCGAACCGAAACCGGAAACGAACCGAAACCGGAACCGACCGACCAAAACCGGCGGTTTTCGGTTTCGATTCCGATTTCTCGTTTTAAAAACCGTCGAACCTTCGGTTTAACCGGCGGTTTGAAATGGACCGTTGGAACCGCCGGTTCTAACCGTTGGAACCAACGGTTATTTTCTTTTTTTATTATTTTTTTTTGTTTTTTTATTTTTTCAACTCTATAAATACCCCACCCCATTCTTACCAATTTTACACCATTTTTCTCTCTCAATCTCAATCTCTTCTACACTCTCTCAAAAATTTATTTTTCTATAAATTATTATTATTAATTATGTATATATTTTATTATTACAATTACGTTTTCTACATTTCTCAAAGTTATTTTTTACAATTACATTTTTCAAATTTCGGTATTGTAACCACGGTATTCTTCCGCCACAAGTGAGGGCATCTAATAAAATTTAATGAGTCTTTTTTTCTAATTTTGTTTAAAATTATGTGATGTAATTACTAATAGAATAGTTAATTTGTTTAAAA
>CAODLS014438568.1:0-14801 GCA_948243855.1 Flueggea neowawraea | reverse complement strand
TATTTAAATATTTTATTAAACAAAATCACAATAAGAATAACAGACAATAAAAACTTTTATACTTGATTGGATGGGAAAAAAAAGGAGACAAAAACTATATAATATTAACAAGGAGCCATTTTTTGCTCTTAATGGTCGGAGAGTAACTATTCATATTTTGACAAATTTAAGGAAGGAGCAAACCATGAAAGAGTCCGTTGGAATGTGTTTTTAATAAATGATTCAACAAATTTTGGGAAGGAACCCATCTAGAGCCCCATTCCACATGCTCTAAGTGGCACCATTCACCGTCAATTTAGCCAAACTCCCACAATTCAGTTCCGGGAGTTAAATTAGTTACAATTTACTTCCGAAAAAAAAAGGTTCCAGAAAAGGGGGGAAAAAGCGCCACACAGTCTCCCCGATCATAATAGTTTCCCACCAAAAATTGACAGTCAAAATTGTAACGCTCACTCATCACCGTCCAAATCACAACAATATAAAAAAACGACTGTTACGGCTTTTGATTATCCACAACCTCCTTCCACTGTCTTCTGAAACATTCACGCTCTCTCTCCACTTGCGTGCGCGATCGTCTCTCCCACAGAATCGGAGCTTCAAGGCTTCGCTTCAATCCTCATACACTGTCACAACCTTAAGAAGGCTGAGCTAATGGAATATCACGAAGGTGGATGAGTGACAACCAGATTTGCTGGAATTAGGCAGAAGAAAGAAGGGGGAGAGAGAGAGAGAGAAATGTTCTTTGTAATTTGTTAGTTTCACACATACAGTACGACTCCTCTTTTCTACTGGTGTGTAACAACTTTATCAGAATAGAAAAATTTAGAATATTATTGACTCCACTGGGCTGGACTTGCCCAAGGCTATTTCTTGATCTAAATAGACTAAAGGCCACACAACAGCCCTGACATTCCCTAAGCCTTAAACAATCCTTGTCCCAAGGATTAAACTTTGGAAACTTCCTCTGAAACTCTTCAACCTTTTCCCAACTAGCTTCCTCTGGACCTTGTCCTTCCCACTCAATCAACCACTTAAACCCAGACTTGTTTCCCTTCTTAGAAATAGCTGTCAAGCACTTCTCGTGGTTTCAGTCGAGTCACCTCCCCCGAATTGTCTCTGGTAGGGTTTGGGAAACAGAGTAATCGTTCCCAACCGATTTCTTAATAAGGATACATGGAAGGTCGGATGAATCGCACTTCCTGGAGGTAATTCTAAGGTATAAGCCACCTTCCCTACTCTCTTAATAATTTTGTAAGGTCCATAATATTTAGGGCTCAACTTGAGATTCATTCTTCTTTCTACAGATCTCCGCTTATAAGGGTGCAATTTGAGGTAGACCGTATCACCAATGCCGAATTCTCTCACACTCCTTTTGTTATCAGCTTAAAGTTGAGTCCTTTCTCTTGCCTTGATCAGTTGTTTCCTCAAAAGTTGCATCATTTCTTCCCTTTCTCTCAAATAAGCTCTAACTGATTCCACCTTTGTTTCTTTCTCCAGTAAGGCAGCATGGTTTGGGGGCTTGAACCCGTAAAGAGCTTCGAATGGTGTCATGGAAAGGGACGAGTGGAAGCTGGTGTTGTACCACCATTCAACCAGGTAATGCCAGGAACTCCATCTTTTTGGTTTGTCATGTGTCATGCATCTTAGATAGGTCTCTAAGCATTGGTTAACCCTCTCTATTTGCCCATCAGTCTGTAGGTGGTGTGAAGTACTCAGTTGTAGTGTTGTACCCAGTATTTTGAACAGCTCTTGCCACACCTGACTCGTAAAAATGGAGTCTCTGTCGGATACTATAGTTTCAGGTAGCCCATGTAGTTTATAAACATTACTGAGGAAAAGTGTAGCAACTATTGTAGCTGAATAGGGGTGCGAGAGAGCTACGAAATGTGAATATTTAGTAAATCTGTCCACCACTACCAAAATAGTATCCTTCCCGTCAGACTTCGGGAGTCCTTCAATAAAATCCATGCTAACATGCCTCCAAGCTTCCGTAGGAATAGGCAGGGGTTGTAGTAAACCTGGATATAACACATTCTCATGCTTACACCTCTGACAAATTCCACAGCTCTGTACTTTTTTAACACATCTTCTCTCATCCTAGGCCAATGAAAACTTTGCCTTGCCCTAGCATAAGATGCCTTGAACCCTGAATGACCACCCATGGCCAACCCATGAATCTCTTGAAGCACCTTCTTCCTTATGTCTCATCCCAATCCCACACAAATCCTTATTTTAAAACGCAAAATACCTCCATTATAGGAATAAGAGGTAGTGATTGAGGGTCTTTTTCCAGCTGTTGTATTTTCTCTGTAAGCTCTAAGTCCCCCTTATAGCTTTCTATTACCTCTTTCAACCATATTGGTTGTACCACTGTAATGGCCTGTAGCTCACTTGTATTGCCTTCTTCATACATTCTAGACAAAGCATCTGCAGCCCTATTCTCTTGCCCCTTCTTGTAATGTATCTCGTAACTCAATCCCAACAACTTGGTCAAACTTTTCTTCTGCAATTGTGTATTCATTCTCTGTTGTAAAAGGTACTTGAGGCTGCTATGATCTGTTCGTAGTATAAAGGTTGTTGGTTCCAAATAGTGCCTCAATTTGTCCACAGCTGCTAGTATGGCGATGAGTTCCTTCTCATAAGTGAAAAGCCCTTGATTCTTAGGACACCTAGCTTTACTATAGTAAGCTATTGGTCTTCCCTCTTGCATTAGAAGAGCCCCACTCCTTTATCACTAGCGTTTGTCTCTAGTTCAAAGGGTTTAGTAAAATCTGGTAGTGCTAACACAGGGGCCTCACACATAGTTCTCTTAAGTTCTTGGAATGCCATGTCTGCCTCTTTATTCCAAGAGAAATTTTCCTTTTTCAGTAGTGTTGTTAAGGGTTTACTTATAGCTCCATATCCCTTTATAAACCTTATGTAGTAACCAGTAAGCCCTAAAAATCCTCTGAGTGACTTCAGGTTTATTGGGGTAGGCCATTCCTTCATAGCCTTGATTTTGTCAGGATCAGTAGCAATGCCTTCTGCTAATATTACATGGCCCAAATAGTCCACCTTACGTAACCCCAAAAGCACATTTAGACTGTTTTGCATAGAGCTGGTTGTCTTTCAAGAGTTGCAGAACAGTCGTTAAATGTTGTTTGTGAAGCTCCAAATCCTTACTGTACACCAAAATATCGTTAAAGAAAACTAGGATAAACTTCCTTAAGTATTTAGAAAATACCTGGTTCATAAGGGCTTGAAAGGTAGCAGGTGTGTTGGTCAAACCAAAGGGCATTACTCTGAACTCATAATGCCCTTGGTGAGTGCGAAATGCTGTCTTGTATGTATCCTGCTCCGCCATTCAAATCTAGTGATAACCAGATCTTAAATCCACCTTGGAGAAAATCTATGCTCCATTAAGTTCATCCATCAAATCATCCATCAAAGGAATAGGAAATTTGTCCTTAATCGTTATGTCATTCAACCCTCTGTAGTCTACACAAAACCTTCAAGTCCTATCTTTTTTTTTTAACCAATAAGACGGGTGAAGCAAAAGGGTTGTGGCTAGGTTGGATAATTGTGGACTTTAACATCTCCTTCACCATTCTTTCTATCTCGGTTTTTTGGAAATAGGGATAACGGTATGGTCTTAGGTTGACTGGTTTGGTGTCTTGTTTAAGTGGGATGGTATGGTCCAGGGATCTTTTGGGAGGTAATCCTTTAGGTTCAACAAAAACATCTTTGCACTCCTCAAGTAAAGGAGTAAGGTTAGGGTGGTTCAACTCACTAGTCTCTTCTGTCACCATAAAAAACAAATGACCAGCTACCCCTTTTAGTCCTTGTTTGAAAAGTTTTTGGACTCCCTTTTTGGGTAATAAACTGTAAGCCTTATCCCCTTTAATTGCTTTGAGGGTAATTTTCTCCCCATTTTTGTGAATTGTCACTTCTCTTCTTTTTAAGTCAAAATGGATTGGGTTATACCCTTCCATCCAATCTAACCCTAACACCACATCACACCCCCCTAAGGGTAAAACTCTCACATCAGCCTCAAATTGATGGCCTTGCATCACCCATTTCAGCCCTTCACAGTGCCAAAAACTCTGCATTTTCTCCCTATTAGCCACAGTAACCACTAAAGTATTTGCTTTCACTACTGAAAGTTTCAAATCATTCACAAACATTTCATCAACAAAACTATTAGTACTTCCACTATCAATTAGCACTCCAATTTGTTTCTTACCAATCAAACCACAAATCTTAAAAGCATTAAGAGAGGCTTTACCACTCAATGCATGTAGCGAAATTTCTCCATCCTCTTCTGCTTCATTCTAACATTCCTGCTCCACAGGTGCATTTTCCTCCCCTATTACCTCACCATATTCCACTTCCTCTAATAGCATGTGCACTATTTGTTTTGAGTTTGCACTAGTGTCTGGTATAATAGGCATCCCCACATTTGTAATATTTCCTCGAATCTCTCCTGGGTTCCATCTTAGTTGGTTGGCGATATTCCTATCTGGGTATGCTGGAGGGGTTATGTTTCTGGTAGAAGGCAGGGCGATTGGTTATAAGTGTGGTGTTTGGTTTAGTGTTTTGGCTTGGCAGACTGGTGTGTTTTAGATTTTTAATGGTGGTTTTATGGAGGGTTTCATTAAGGGTTGCTTGTTCAAAAGCTTCTATTAGGGTTTTGGGTTTAAAACGCTTATCAGCAGTTGATAGATCTTCCCTTAATCCACCAACAAAAACCTTCACTAGATAATCCTCGGTAAATCCAGGATTGATCTTCCTTACCAAGGATTTGAGATATTCAAAACGCTTCTGATATTCTTCAACAGTTCCAGTCTGTCTGAGTCTATGGAATTCCTCCACCACTGTTTCTTCTTCCTGCTCCCCATATCTCTTACATAGAGCAGTAACAAACTCCTCACAATGCATTAATTCACGACCATCTCTCCACTTTTGAAACCAGATATCTAGTTTCATATCCAAAAACATAGAGGTTGTTTCAACCTTCATTTCATCCTTCACCTGATAAATCTGAAATAACTTCTGGCATTTCCTCACCCACATTCGAGGGTTAGAACCCGCGAAAATAGGAAACTCAATCTTAGGCCAGAACAAGGTTTGTGTTTGTATTGGGTTTGGATTAGTAAAGGAGGTCTGGTTGATGGTAGGAGTTTGATTGGTGCTTGTTTGATGTGGTGGGTTGTTGGTATGTGTTTGGTGATTATGGTTGTGTGTTTGGCTATTTTCAGGTGAACTCACAGTGAATGGTGTGGGAAGAATTCCTTTCCCATTGTCAGGTCTGCCACTAGAAGAGGAGCTGATGTTGGTTGCAGGGTTGGATTGGTTTTTAATGGCCTACAAAATCTCCTTGAATTGCTGCTGTGTTTGAAGCTGTTGGCTCGCCAGAACCTGGGTATTGTGATCCCATTTCTGTTGCTGCTCAGTATGCAATTTCAAGAAGTCCTATTTGAACAGCTTAAATTGCGCCTCCAAATTTTTGATTTGCTCATCCATGGATTTCATTCTGGTACCCTCCGCCATGTGTCCAAGGTCTGGACAACCATTGCTGTTCTCTGATACCAAGGCTGAGCTAATGGAATAGTGACTTGTCACGAAGGTGGATGAGTGACGACCAGATTTACTGGAATTAGGCAGAAGAAAGAAGGGAACAGAGAGAGAGAGAAAGAGAAAGAGAGAAATATTCTTTGTAATTTGTTAGTTTCACACATACAGTATGACTCTTCTTTTCTACCGGTGTGTAACAACTCTAACAGAATAGAAAAATCTAGAATATTATTGACTCTCTGGGCTGGACTTGCCCAAAGCTATTTCTTAATCTAAATCGACTAAAGACCACATAGAAGCCCTGACATACACGGTCCCAAGACCTTTCAGTTACCAGTTCAGTTCAATTTCCCGGAGACATCGGAGCCTGACCTTCCACCGGCGGTTTTCGGTTTCGCTTCTGAGGAATGATAGGGTTCTTTGCTGGAGACAAAGGTGTTGGGGGAAGTACGGAGGCGGTTGCTCGTATTCGATTCGTTGTAAAGCGAATAATGCAGAGATTGAGAACGTGGCAGTTGAGGCGGAGGAGGAGCGGCCTCCTTTCGATATCAATCTTGCTGTTGTTCTCGCCGGTTTCGCTTTCGAAGCTTATACAACTCCTCCTGTAATTATTGTCTTTTTTTAATAAGTATTATCGTCTCATTTTGAAATCTAGTACTTCTCTACTGTTTTTGATTCTAATTGGGGCTATAACAGTCTTGAATTTAACCGGTTAGGGTTTTGGAGCTCGGGGAGTATGTTTGGCGTTGATCAAACTGAATGGCCGTGTTTTTATTGTGGTATGAGCTGTTTAAAAACAAGTAGTGGTCAGTAGGAATTTGACTGATTGTGGACGGGGAGAATATATGAATTGAAATTGAAGGATTGGGGGGTGTAACAGAGCAACATTGGAAGTGTTATAGCTTGATTAATAAGATGAATTAATATTGCATTTGTTTTTTTCAGGAAAATATTGGGAGGCGTGAGGTTGATGCCGCTGGTTGCAAGACTGTGTACCTTTCAGAGTATGCCAAAGTTTTTGCTGCTAATTCCTTGTTTTCGTTTTCTGCTTGTATTTTGATATTTCGCAATTGTTTTGGCTATGTTTAGGAACAAAAGCTAACTTCAAGTGGAAAGTCAATGTGTATGTGATACTTGTGTGCGTTTGCAGGTCTTTTGTCCGCGAGATATACGATGGGCAATTGTTCATAAAGTTGAAAAAGGGTGTTGATTTACCTATCATGGATCCCTGGGTGTGTTGTCTAATTATCCTATTTTTCATTGATGGCTCAGAGTTCTAATGTTTGGACATGCACCCACACTTGAGCCTGTGTGCACAACTATTTTAGTAAATGTGTTTGTAACTCCCTGTTATTTTCTTCTAATGTTGTTACACTTTTCAGGGAACAAGTGATCCTTATGTGGTCATGCAGCTGGATGGCCAGTTTGCTAAAAGCAAGATTAAGTGGGGGTGGGTAAAAATTGGGCCAAATAATTTGTTTTTAAGCACATGCAAGGCATGTGATTGAATGCATGATACTTTACTCTGGTTATTTGTTTAGTGAGCATTAGGTTTTTTTCTTTTCTTCTGCATTTTGAAAATGAATTTGAGATTCTATGAGTTATTGTTTCACTCTTAATCATGTGAGGTAATTTCAATTTGCATTGCGATTTTCTTGGTGAACTTTTCTGATATTTGATATCTGATGAAAACGAAATAAATGGGAGACTGGTTTTGGGTTTGGCTCTTTTGATCTTCATTTCCACTTTTCTGAGGATTATTGAAGTGCCATATCATCTCTGGTTCTATTTCATATTTTGTATTGTGAAAAATGTCATGAAGTATTATTATATGTTGTCATTACGACCTAATGAAAACAACACAGGTAACTTGGTGCAAATCCTTTACCATTTTTACCATTTTCTACTTGCTTAAGCAATGACCATTGGCTTTAGGTATGGAATTCTTCTAACTGCCAAAACTCAAACTAGAATTTAGATCCCCACCTCCAACTTTACTTCTGGGAGAAATACTATGCACTCTTCTTTTTTTCTTTGTTGTTATTATTAAGTTGGCTATAGCTTGAGTGAAGGGGTTGAACACGTGACCTCATGCCCTGAGGCTATCATCATATTTATTTATTTTCCCCAATATACTTTCTCATGCATTTTCAATTATTTAATAATTATAATATTTAGCAGAATTGGCATTCTCTTATGTTTCTTGGAAGTATTGATATGTTGACACTAAATTTGTTTTTACATAATTCTACGATTACAGGAAAAAGGAACCAACTTGGAATGAGGATTTCACTTTTAACATTAAGCAGTCTCCAACCAAGAATCTTCAGGTCATTACTTGTTCTGCCTGGATTTTTACATTTACTATCATGAAAAAGGAGTAAAGATGCAGAATTTATTTCCCGTCTTATAACTGTGTTTTAACTTTT
Source organism: Flueggea neowawraea (assembly GCA_948243855.1). Taxonomy (NCBI): domain Eukaryota; kingdom Viridiplantae; phylum Streptophyta; class Magnoliopsida; order Malpighiales; family Phyllanthaceae; genus Flueggea; species Flueggea neowawraea. Next base: position 6,819 of record CAODLS014438568.1, on the reverse strand, counting down.
TTGCCAATGTGGTACATCGAGTGCAGGTTGCCACTTGGGACGCAAACCTTGTAACCCCACATAAGCGCATGGGGAATGCAAGTTTTAACCTGGAATCCCTTTGTGACGGTATAAAGCACACATAATTTGGATAATTGCAACTTATGCTAAAATTTTACAAAGCCAATTGGTATTTTTGTTTAATGTGTGCCAGGAAACTTGCATGAGTTGCTGGTGGAATTGGAAGGGATGGGTGGTGGTGGAAAACTGCAGCTAGAGGTATTTTCCTGAGCTTAAACAAATCTCACGGTGTATTTAATTTCCATAAACTAATTAGAGATCTTCAGTGAATCCCTTCTTTTGATTTCCGTACACTATTATAAGTCCATATTTTTTTTTGGTGCAAAATATCATTTCTGATATTCTCGCATAGTTTGACATCCTGTTTCTTGTGCAAGAGCTAGAATTGGTCAGATGTTCCACATGTTTCACTAAATTTGATGGGTTTTGATGTCACTTGAAAATTTCAGCGTCTTTGTCGAAATAACCTGTGGGATTTTTGTTCCCAAAGCTATTTCAAAATGTTATTCTTCTCTTTTTCTAGGCTCAATAAAATGAGGGAACCATGTCCTTGACATCTCTGGTTGATGGTTATTATCATATGGTTCTAATAAAATTAAAAGTGCAAAAGGCTTCTTTGCCTTTATTGTTATGAAGAAATCACTTGATAAATGGCTTATATGGTCATTTACCAGAAGTCAAGAGTCCTGTTAGTAGCCTCAAACAGTTCTTATTCTGGCTCTTAAGGACTGAATGAGAATTTATATCTAGAATGCTATCTATCCATGTTATCCTGATGACTTGTGTACCCTCAAGTTCCTTATCTCTTCTCAATATCAAGGCGACATCCATATTGATGTTCTATTCAGTGTGGCATAAACTCATTGATTGATGGTTATTATCATATGGTTCTAATAAAATTAAAAGTGCAAAAGGCGTCTTTGCCTTTATTGTTATGAACAAATCACTTGATAAATGGCTTCATCGACAAGTGAAAATATATGGTCATTTACCAGAAGGCAAGAGTCCTGTCAGAAGCCTCAAACAGTTGTTATTCTGGATCTTAAGCACTGAATGAGAATTTATATCTAGAATGCTAACTATCCATGTTATCCTGATGACTTGTGTACCCTCAAGTTCCTTATCTCTTCTCAATATCAAGGCGACATCCATATTGATGTTCTATTCAGTGTGGCATAAACTCATTGATGGCATGTTCTGTATGATATATGCTAACTTTTTAGATTGTGGCTTGTTTTGTGAAAGTAGTGTAGCTCTTTATAGTATATGTATTTTCATAGAGTTAGCTGTTGTGCTTCTCGCTTTTCATTTGAGGATAAGACGATACTTATTTTGTGAAAGTAGTTTTGGCATCAATTCTACTCTTTTCACACATGGTGTTTTGATTTGGATGAAGGAATAACATTTCATACGCATGCGGCCAGTAAGAAGTTTGAGGCCCTTTAAAATATTGGTAACAACATTTATCCTCTGCACTTATCACTTCAGTTTTTTTAGTTTTATTTTTGTAGAGTTGGTTGATAATGCAGTTAGAATGTAATATTCCATATGGTTTCTCGTGCTTAACTTTCTCCTGTGTTGGTGAGCTATTTGATTTTATATGATAATTTTGCTGAAACTCTGCCATATTTGCATAGAGAAAAGCAATGTGAGAAGAGATGAGATCTTTAGTGAAAGAATGTAAACCATCTTGAGGCAGAAGAAAAGAATGGAAAAATACTGAATGCCAGAGCTTAGTAAAAAAGACCAGAGTGGGTCAATTCTAGTGATAAAGATTCTTAGGCCAAGATAGGAAATCTTGGTGAAACTTTTCTGGTTTCTGTTGGATTAGACCATCCTGCCTCTCTTAATTGCTCAGACCAGTGGCATTCATTTTTCTCTCTCCTGATACAAAATAATTATTATGACCTTGTTATCTCCCCACATTTCACATAGATACATGTACGGAGGATGTTATTACAATCAAACATCTAGGTTTATCGAGGTGATGAGTAAGAAGTTTCGGAGCTTAAATGTGAAATTCTTGGATTTACTTTTAGATCAATATTTGTACTCACCCCATCTATGTCTTGATATCTGACTGGAAGGTTCTTCAAATTTTTCAGCGCTGAAATACTAACTGTTCCAGTATACTGATTTTTTTTTGTTGTCATTGTTGGCTTTGATTTATGTGTACTTGGCTGTATTTCTTGATCAGATCTGGTCTATGGGATCAAATCCTTTCGAATGGGGATGTGTTAAATATTTAATTTAATCTGGTATTAAGTACCTCTATGTTTAATGAATGACCCAGGAGTAGGTGTTATAGACTTGCAAAACCATGCATGTTCTACGTGGATTTGCCTGCTCTAGTGTCCCCCCCCTCTTTGTCTTTATTTGTTGATTTCTAAATCATCAGAGGCTCTTGCTCTAGTATGGGAGCAAACTTCCTTAAAACCTTTTTTTTTGTCTTTTGATCAGGATTTTTACCTGCTTTAAACTGGTAATGGGAGATTTTTGTGGTTATTGAAACTACTGTATGTTCATTTTGAACTTTATTCAACTGTACTTGTAGCAGTGAGAAACTGCCAATGTGTTGAAAGTAATGTGGTTCCATAAGTTTAATGCTGTTCTGCAGAATGTATCAATTTTACATACTGATTTTTCTGTGCATATTTTGCATGTAATTTCTAATATTATGGATAACTCTGTTAGTCATTTTCTATTTATTTTGTATTGGTAACCATTGGATTAGTGCTGTTATGTTCTTATTTTGAAGCTTGTTGATTTTTGCCCCTACCTCTTTTGTCTTCCATTTGATAATCTACGATATACAAGTTTTTCGAGATTGAAAATTTTCATATTAGTAGCAGTTTTCTTATTGACGTTTCAGGTTAAGTACAAAACTTTTGATGAAATTGCTGAAGAAAAAAAGTGGTGGAAGCTTCCCTTTGTTTCAGAGTTCTTGCGGAAAAATGGTTTTGAATCAGCTATGAAAGGAGTTGTTGGCTCTGAATCTGTGCCAGCACGCCAGTTTGTGGAATATGCTTTTGGCCAGTTAAAGACATTCAATGATTTATACATATCGAAAGATCGTATTTTGAAAAGTAATGAGTCAGAAGATACGGAGAAATTAAAAAATTCTGTTGCATCTGATATGGCTTCTGAAGTGCAGGATACAACAGAAGCATCATCCATTGAGAGCGAGACAAGCCACAGTACAGAGAATAATTCAGAGTTGGTGCAGACTGACAATGGTAGCTTAGATAATGGGCATGCTGCAGAAGTGGGGACTCAAGCTGGTGAGGACGTACAATCAGAGAAAGATTTTTGGAAGAACTTTACTGATACAATCAACCAAAGTGTCGTTCAGAAACTTGATCCTTCGGTTTCTCTGGATCTAAAGTGGGACGGCATGGAATTGTTAAAAAGAATTGGATTACGGTCACAGAGAGATGCTGAAGCAGGTTATGTAGAATCGGGGCTTGCAGCTCCGGGTGGTCAAGATGTTGAGAATGAGAAAAATAGTAAACCAGTTAGTATCAGCAAAATTCAATCTTCAATCCCAGATATAAAGAAGGCAACACAGGAATTGTTAGGCCAAACTGATTCTATTTTAGGAGCTTTCATGGTTATGACTGCTGCTGTTTCCAAATTAAACAAGGAAGCACAAAATATAGGGAAGGGTTCTTCAGAGACTGAGAATCTTATAAGCGCTCTGAATGGATCGGTATTAGATGAAAAGAAAGCAGAGGAGATGAGAAAACTTTTTTCTACTGCAGAAACCGCCATGGAAGCTTGGGCAATGTTGGCCACTTCACTGGGCCAGCCAAGTTTTATTAAGTCTGAATTTGAGAAAATTTGCTTTCAAGATAATGAGACCACCGATACACAGGTGAGCTTGTACATTGAAAGAAAAACATATCTTCATGTTAGCCGAATGCTTTTGTGTATTAACAGAGAAGCCAATAGCTTTCTACTGTTCCTCCTACTCTTCCTCACTAAAATTCAGAGAGACAGGTTGCAATTTGGCGGGATTCTGCACGAAGAAGACTGGTAGTTGCTTTCAGAGGGACAGAGCAAGTACGATATCTCTTTTCCTGTGTGAAATATATTAAGTAATTTCTATTTAAGCCGCTAATGTGTCCTTCTTTTCTCCTCAGTCAAGATGGAAGGACCTGCGAACTGATTTAATGCTTGCTCCTGCAGGGTAAAAATCTATTCTGTTGCCTTTGGTTTTCAGCTTTTCTTTTTCGTTTATTTCATGTCCTTTTCCATTCAACAAATGAGTTTTGCCCCCTCGGCCGAATATTTGAGATCTTCCAATGCTCGTGAACTGGTTTATATCTCTTATTATACTTGTTGAAAGAAAACCCCTATAAATTTCAGCAATAAATTACATCAATCGGCCAATTGCATAATGTTCCAATGTGTTGATATGAATGGCACAAGTCTGTTATGTAGTTCAGCAAACAGAATTATGTGAATGCAACCTATAGGCTTAATTAGTTTTAGCACTGTTTAGTTTCAGAATATCTTGTTGGATGAATTGTTTCTTCATCTTCTACTTGCTGAGTTGTTTCATTTTATCTACTTCTATAGGCTTAATCCAGAGAGGATGGGTGGAGATTTCAAGCAAGAAGTTCAGGTATACAAATGATTGCGCATAGATTTTTTTCGACAACATTCATGATATGAAAATTCTTCTAGTTATCAACTTTTATACTTTAATCAATAGTGCTATAAAATTTTCAGGTCCACAGCGGATTTTTACATGCTTATGATTCTGTCAGGATACGGATCATCTCTGTCATTAAACTGGCAATTGGCTATGTGTATGTTTTCTTTTCAACTTGTTTGACTGAACTGTTTCATCATGCATGCATAAATTATTATGATTTATTAGGAAAATTATTCAGTGTTATCTTGTATCTTATCGTATGATTTCTTTAGCTGCTGATTTATTGCAGCATTGCTTACTTGAATCACATATTAACTCCTAGTAAGATACATTTTAATTTTGTCGCAAACAAATGCTTCAGAGACGATGCAGCTGAACTACAGCATAAGTGGCATGTATATGTGATTGGCCATAGTTTGGGTGGTGCATTGGCTACTCTCCTTGCTCTTGAACTTTCATCTAGTCAATTAGCAAGGTGAGCTCTTTCTCCCACTTAACTTTCTCAGCTAAATTTTTGCACTGAGACTTTTACACAATTTATGTAACTTTGCATTGAATTCTATTTGACTATAGGCGTGGTGCAATTTCTGTGACTATGTATAACTTTGGATCTCCTAGGGTTGGTAATAGAAGATTTGCAGAAGTTTATAATCAGGTATTTCTTATTATATTTCTTTTGATAACGATTTTTTAATCAGGTATCACAATTATAATTATGACAAGTTGGATACTCTCCCATATAAAACTGGTAGAACTTGTGCTTCATATAGATATTGAAATTTCATGAATTGAAGGCTTCTATTGGCCATGTCGCCAAAATTGAATTTAATAATAAATATAAGAGCTTGTGAATACATCCGAATAACTGCCATAAAGTTGCCAGAGCGTAACAATAATTTGAGAATGAACTATTATCTATTGCTTTAATGTAATTTGATCATTTCATGCATCCATGGATCTCCCCAAAAATTGACTAAAATTAAATTGGGTTTCTTTTCTAGTTTCAAGGTTAGGTATCTCCCCTGGAATATGCAGGTGTTTATTAATGCTGTTTGATGTTATGTTTCAGTTAGTACATACTTCTGGTTAATCGTGAAGTTATACCTACCGAATATGTAATAAATTTGTTATATTAGTCCTGCGCGCAAACTCTCTTTTTCATCCATTACTCATGTTACTTAGAAACTGCAAAATCAGTAACTAAATAACTTGATTGCTTGCATTTGCAGAAAGTTAAAGATAGCTGGAGGGTAGTGAACCACAGAGATATCATACCAACAGTTCCTCGATTGATGGGTTATTGCCACGTGGCTCAACCTGTTTATCTGGCAGCTGGGGAACTAAAAGATGCTCTGGTGATTGTTTGCCTACGGTGTTTTTTTTTTCTCCTTCCTCAATATTCCAAAGCATATGACATTTATATTATACTTTTCTTCTTGACATTTTTTTTGTGTTATTTGGTCATATATCCATTCTGATATTTATCACCTATTCTGCATCGTGCGATCACGATTTATAAGTTATCACAAATAAAATAAATGTAATGTACTTCGTATCATTTATTTCTAATGTATTTTTGTGTTATTTAGGAAAATATGGAGCTCATGAAAGATGGTTACCAAATTGATGTGATCGGAGAGTACACACCCGATGTTATTGTCGACCACTTTGTAAGCCTTTTGTTCTCAACTGTAACCCTTTTATTTCGTTTTCCATTTCTACTTCTTAGGCGTTTGCTACTTTTTTATTTCTTTCTTGTTTTAACATTTTACAATACCGGATGATGAATTGGTCTTTAAAGTGGGTTACTTTGTTGGTTCAATCAGTCGAGTGTGATATCAGAATTGCAATATTTATTTGAAAGATAGTCATACAAATGACTTAACAGTATGAAAAGTTAATGATGCTCTAGAGATTAGACAGCAACATAGACAACTTTTTTTGATATTTGTATTTTATGTCAGTTGATTATGTGATATTTGAAATTCAATTTATATTATTTATTTTTTTGCTAACCATTGTGATTCATCTAAAATTGCCACTCTGATTATGTCCATCTCAATGAATCACACTAGATGAAAGGCGAGAAGGAACTCATT
>CAODLS014437073.1:0-11179 GCA_948243855.1 Flueggea neowawraea | reverse complement strand
TTCAACTTCTAGCACTTTTTGTTAGTATTGCTTTATTTACCATATTTGACAAGCCTTTTATTATTCTTTTATCTATGTTTTCATAAGCTGTCAGAGAAGCAGTTTTGTTACACAATTTGTGAGCAGAGTATTAAGTTAAATAAGTATGCAAACTTGAGGTAATAGTTGGCCATAGATGTTGAATGTTTAAATAAATATCTATGGTGTCCTTGCTAAGTGCCTTTCTTTCTAGATTGTGATGATGAAGATATACATTGTTTAATTAGGATGATTTTTTGTGCTAGATGTTTATTTATTTGTTATTTTTGGAAACAGGCATTGGAGACCCTTAGCAAAAATTGTGGTGAGAATGTGTTTCAGCAGATTGTTGAGCGTGATATCTTGCATGATATGGTCAAAATAGTAAAGAAGAAGGTAATTGTTTCTTTCTTCTGGTTAATGAGTCTATCTACCTTAGTTCGCATCTAGGTGGTTTTGATCTCATCATAATTTATTATTGTGAAATAATTCTGCAGCCAGATCTTAATGTCAGAGAAAAGATACTTATTTTAATTGATACATGGCAAGAAGCTCTTGAAGGACCTGGGGGAAGCTATCCGCAATACTTTCAAGCATTCAATGAGCTGAGGGTAATTGGTTTTTGCACCTTTATGCGGCTTCTTTTCATTATTACATTGGAATTACATCTCTGCTTTGTTGTCTTGAAATGGAATCCTCAATATTCTTTATGTTTTGATCTAGGCTTCGTTCCAAAGTCAATAACTACTAGGGAATGGTTTAATGGAGGTTGTGGTATAATGATGCTGGTTATAAAAGTAAAAACGAATGTTTTATATTATATTGGTAGTTTGATATCTTTATTGAAGATATTTGATGAGGTAGAGATTTTTTTCTATCATATGTGATTTTCGTCGCTGTTAATTGCTAATCATGCTTAAAAAATTCAAAGGATTCACTTTTCATTAATTTTATTCTGTATTTTCATCGAAACACGAAAGTAACTATTCATTGCTACTTTAATGTTTTGGAAATTAATGTTTAAACCTTTGCCTGTTATGTATATGTCCAGTCCCTTTTCATGATACTATTTCTTTAATTACTGGCAGGCTGCCGGGGTTGAATTTCCCCCTCGAACAGAGGACAGCGTACCATTATTTGCTCCTCCCCAAACACAGCCTATAATTAATGCACCTGCAGCATATGAAGATGTTGCTATTCAGGCATCTCTAGAGTCTGATGCTTCTGGCCTCAGGTACTGTTCAAGTTGTTCAGTATTTCATTTATTTTTTGCCCTCTTAGGTGGTGGCTTCCTCTGGTACCCCCAATTGGAGGAGACTGGAAGTTTTCCTTCATTCTGAAAGGAAATATGGGTGATGTCTTTCTAATTGGTTTCCTTCATTTAGAGGAATGTGTTTTTCATATGCAAGTTCGTGGAAATGTTTTGCTTAGGTTGACGAAACTTAGATCTTTCTCATCCTTTATTTTCTTGTTCTGCTACCAATCACTTGCACTAACATACAAGTTAAAAATACAGAGGCAATGGGTTTCACTTCGAATGCACCTAATATAGATATTTAATTGTCTAACTCATCAATTTACTTTAAAATTCTTGTAATGTGGACAAAAACTTGATAACTGGTTGATATTTAGACATTACAATTTGTTTGTTTACAGCCTGCCAGAGATTAAAAATGCTGAAGGACTAGCAGATGTGTTGGCAGAAATGCTTGGTGCTTTGGATCCTAAGAACCCTGAGGTGAAATACAATGTTAGTGTTAAAATTTGGTTCAATCCATCAAGAATGTTTACCACTCCACGCAGGCTAATTTCTAGTTGTGGTTTGGAACATTTTATGCAATCTTGTAGATACTTTTGATGAATATATGGCAGGCAGTGAAAGAAGAAGTAATTGTTGACCTTGTTGAGCAATGTCGTTCTTACCAAAAGCGTGTCATGCTTCTTGTGAATAACTCATCGTAAGATTTTTATCTATTTATTCTTTCTTTTCTATCCTGGTATTTGTGATCATACTCAAATACATCTACTCTTCAGAGATGAAGAGCTGTTATGTCAGGGATTAGCATTAAATGATAGCTTGCAGAAGGTACTTCGTCGGCACGATGACATTGCAAAAGGAGCCCCTGCTGCTTCAGAAAGGGAAACAGAAACTTCAGCTCTGCCCTTTGTTAATGTTCAAAATGAAGATGATGAGTCAGATGATGATTTTTCCCAGCTGGCTCACAGGTACTTAATTAGGAGTTTCAGAAGTGTTTTCCTTTTGTTTTCTCCCCATTTACCACTGCTGTTGGCATTTTTTTTTCTTTGAAATGTGGGCCCGTTGGCCTGATGCCTTTTCTTGAAACGGCTACTACTATTTTAATTTGCCTTTAGAGATGCATATGTGACAGAGTCTTAGAGTTTTATTTGCGAAAGCTTTTAGGGCATGTGTTGTTACCACCTGCTGTGTTTTATCCTTGACCAGGAGATCATAATGTTAAATCGTAATACAGATTATTAACTTGTGTCTGAAAAGTTTGTGCTATTGTGAATGGAGTGCTTGTAACTTGATGGTTTATCATTTCAGATCATCCAGGGAAAATTCACATGGACAGGGCAAAAAACCATTCAGTGTTAGGACCGAACCAACTAGAGTCAGCCCTATTCTTCCTCCTCCTCCATCATCAAAGCGACCTGTAAGTGCAGAGTCTGGCTTGGTTGATTATCTTAGTGGAGATGTCTACAAATCGGAAGCGTTACCCCAAACTGCAGAACCTACACCCTATGCAGTTCCAATGCACTCTTAACACAAGCTCCTCACCGCCATATTCCCCAACGCTATCTGCTTCCTCTCCTCCTCCCCATGCTGCAAGTTCTTCACCTTTGTTGACCGGGCAGCCTGTGTATGACAATCCTGCTCCATTAAGCAAATCTGCTGATCGGCTGCCTCCAGCTCCTTGGGATTCACAGTCTGGATCACTTCCGCCCCCATCGTCCAGGTACAATCAGCGGCAGCAGTTCTTTGAGCAACATGTTGGTGGTGCATCTCATTCCAGTAGTGGCTCTGGTTCCTCCTACGACAGCTTAGTTGGGCACCCTCAGTCTCTCTCACTGAATCCATCAACCCCACCTAAACAAGCAAAACCTGAAGACGCTCTTTTCAAAGACCTGGTTGATTTCGCAAAAGCAAAGTCTTCATCACCGAAATCACCTAACAGATCATTTTAAGGGATGGAGTAGTGAGTATAGTTCATTTGTGATGGTACAGCTTCTGAATGCTGTTAGGCATTGAGGTTTTGCAGCAGACGATGAGACTTGATTACCTGTTACTGAATAAAAGTCGGTTTAGACTTTTGGGTCGGTCGTGGTTTGTTTATGGTGATTGGCAGGTTTATTTTGGGATGAACATTTTATTTCATTTCATTTATTCTAGTGCGTATATATTGTACAATATGCCCATATTGCCATATTTTTCTGCCTGGATCTCAGCAGCTTCTGTCCCAGTTTATTATTTTCCATTTTGCTTTCTGAGTTTTATGCCTTCCCATTTCTGAGTCATGCTATTTCTTGATTTTTACGAGAGGAACTCTACTGGTCGTTGACGTCAGAAAGCGTTTTCTTGAGGACCTGGATGAAAGGTTTAGCACTAAATTCTGAGAGTAAACCCTTCTGACAATTGCTTTACTCTGTTTACCCTTGGAGACTTATTTCAGGTTAATGGTTTCTTTGAAGCAATGTCTTCTCTCCTGACTAGGTTCCAACTCTTTTATCTGCATAACTCGAAAATTATGAACTAGAAAAATATGTAGTGGTTATTTTAAATATTATTTTTTAGGAATTTAATCTTATAAATTGTCATAAGACAGTTGGTTCGTAGGAAAACTATACTGTAACGTGAATAAGTTGAATAATTGTATAAAACGTTATTAAGTGGTTTAATAATAAATGATTATACTAAAAGTTATGTCAAAAAAATTGGTCGGTCGTGATCAAATGATTTTAGTGGTTCTGTGGTTCTAAAATTGGTTGGCGGCTTCAAAAGTCAACCCCTGCTTCCATTTTATAGACCAAAAACGATCCTTCAAAGAGATTGACCTTATAATAAATCTTATATGACTAGATATGATACTTCATAATTTTTATCTAAATCCCCAATAAAATACTCATGTTCTTTAGTTTTAAAATATTCTTCATTCGTTCTGCATATAAAAACTCTAGAAAGCTGTTTAGTTTGAGCCCTTGCACTCACAGTGTTTTAGTAAATTTCAATTTACCTTCCTAATTATATAGAATACAAGACAAGAATATTTTTGTATATTAAATTTTGTAGTTTTAGAATTGAGATACCAAAAAATTTAGCCTATTTATTTATGGAGTACAATTTTAGAACACAAATGAAGACTTTTCTTTGAGAGCATATATTATGCAATAGTATATATATGAAGCTATATATACATTAATTTGGGAGGGAAAAAAGAACCATATTCCTCCAATCTTTTTGTTCTTAATTAAATTCACATTTACTAAGCAAACAAGCGTATGTTTTCGTTGCAAGCCTTTTTAACGAGTTTCCACTGGTGGAGCTAAGTTACAGCATAGTGAAATAACAAGAAATAATGCACATACACACAAACATTTCTGATGAAGACACATTTGTTTCCGCTATTACCACATCAGTCTATCCAAAAGATGATGAGCTAAGTGAGACTATTTTTACTGATGAGAAGGTTCTGAACCACATTGTGGGCGACCACCTTCAGTTTCTTGCACAAAAGTGCAAGAACTTTGCGCTTGATTCTTCCCCTAGCAGGCGGTAGGAGGATCCTCTTCCCATTTTCTCCGGAGAGTAGTAATGTTCTTTGCGAAAAAAATTCCAATCTCACAGCCTCACAAGCCATCAACTTGTGACTTTTATCCATTTTTTGCGAAGGAGTGCTGCATGACATATTAGTGTTAGTGAGCTTCTAATATAACCTCGTGCTCATCCGACATGCTAAGAGTAGGAACCTTCCTCCCACTTTCATGCACTTCACTAGGACGTGCATGATCCATTTTTTAAATAGTGACAAGAAATGCAGACCTTGACATCCATCCAAATAAGCAACAATGTTATCACCTTACATTGTCTTGGCTTAAGGCATGGTAGCGGGCCAGTGAATCTTTAACAACAATTTTCCATAAAAATAATGAAAAGAGTAAATTTAAGAAGTAAAATAACTGATATCCCCTCAGCACTAAAAATAATTGATAATACTAGCCACTAAGGCCGAACCCATATCCGGGCCTCGGAACTTTCAAAAATGAAAGCCCCTCAACTTAGTTTTCACCTATTAAGCCTTCAACTTTCTGAAATTAGTCAATTAAACCCAAAATTTAACTCCATTTGGCTCGTGATTTGATGGGAAAAGAGAGTGAGAACTTGAACGAGGGATAAGGTGGCATCTTTATGAAGATGATTTATTGTTGACTTGGTTCAAAAGAGATGAGATGACATAAATTTTAGTCAGAATCGGTTTAATCAAACTGTTTGGTAAAACCATAGACCAAACTAACCAAAAAATTACATATACCAAACCTTTCCTCTTTAATTGATCTTCTCTCACCTTCAACATATGGTTTGAGTCCGTTAAAATATGTGAAGATGGTGGTTTGGTTAGTTTTAGTTTGGTTTGACATATGGTTTGGCCTTTTGAGACCGTTAAAACATGTGCTATTTCATTATTTTTGACTCAATAAACATCATCTGATGACATGGCTGCCACCTGTCATTTTCCATTTATTTGGGTTTAATTGACTGATTTTAGGAAGTTGAAGGGCTCAATAGGTGAAAACTACGTTGAGGGGCTTCAGGGAATTATTTTGAAAGTTGAGGGGCTAGATTATGGGTTCGGCTGGTTATTAAAGCATTTGTTATGGTTTTTGCCTTCTAGCTAGCTAGTGTATATATATAAGCAACTCAGAGGACCAATTTATAAAATTCGTATGTCTCTATATTTGTTATTCACAATCTCTTTGTCATGCCAACATAAAAATCCTTAAATTCATATAATTCAAACAACATTAGAAGAAAAAAATTTACGTTCGGAGTAGAAGATTTTGTGTATTAAACTTAACTATAATATAGTTTTCGGGTGTTGAGAGGGAAAACTTACGCAACACTCGTGATGTGCACTTATGGCTTGTATAAAATCCAAAAGAACTAGTAAAAGGAAAAAATATAAACGAAGATAAGAAATTCCTCCAGATGGCAGTTTTGTTGCTAATTTGGCCCTTTCCATGTGTACTTATATTCCTTTTGCGTGTGATACAAGATTTTCCTTATAAATAAGGAATCTTTTTGCTAGTTTTGATGTATATGCGACTTGAACCTGATCAAAATGAAAATGTTATTAGTATTTTTTTTTATTTTTTCATTTAGCTTCCACCATTAATAATTAATCATCATTAGTGTGTTTATTTAAGACAAATTTAGTAGAAATACATTATATAGTAAAAACATAAAAGAGTATACGTTTTTTTTAAAACAAATTGTTGAGATAGATTTTTATAGATAAAAAAATACACTAAATAAACACAGGTGAATGCTTTATATGACTGGCAATTGATTTTGAACGGGACATTATAGCTAGGTTTAGTTGAAAAAACAGTTTTTTATTTTCAATTTTCTGTTTTGTTTTTATTTTTAAAATAACATAGAAAATAATAAAAAAAAATTAGTGTTTGATGAACAAATTTTTTATTTTTTTATTTTTTTTAATTTTTCAAAAAATAGTGGAAATTTTCTATAACTAAACAAGCCCTATAATTTTGTTATGCTTTTATTTTTATCCACATTTAATCAAGCGAGACAATAATATAATACAATTATGAAACTTGAATTACTATTTCACTGCAGAACGAATTGCTACCCTTGCTAAAGCACTATTGTTTTACAAATTTATTAATCTAATGTTGTCAATGATGCTTGTACTGATAAAAAAAAAGTCAATGATGTTTGTGTAAGGGAATACATATCTATTTAATTTATCTATTAGAAATCCATTGGTCCCGTTTGTTACTTTCTTTTTTCTTTCCATAAATTTCTTAATTCCAACTCTACCTTGAATTCTTCGTTAAAACATTCTTTATGCCCTAGCCGTAACGTAAAAAAAAAAGAAAAGGTTATATGTATATATATGTTGAAGAACATCAACAAAGCAGAAGCTTACATTATAGTATTTTCTTCTTGTACATATATGTACATGCATGTACTTATTTTATGGCCGTATGTGGACTATATATACATATATATGTACAACTGATTTTTTTTTTTTACAAAAAGTGGTCATCCACCTTGAGAGTTAAAACATGAATGGACGTTTCTCCTCTCTTAACAAATATTTTTTTCCTTGATTTGAACCCTAAACCTCTTGGTGCCGACATGCTAGTCATTGAACAAAACAACTTGTTGGTTACATGTGATTTATTTATAATAAGTGTGTGATGTATATTTGTATATCTATATATATACACATGTCAAGTGATGGTGCAGTGCTTAGAATTATAGCAGCTAGTTATCACCGCCGGAGTTGCAAAGACGGCGACTTATCTCTCGAGCAGTAGTTTTGAGGCCTTGAAAGAGAATGCTGAAGATTCTCCGCTTGATGCTTCCTCTAACCAGTGGGATTAAGATCTTTGGCGTCGTATTCACCATTTTATAAGATACCACAAAAAAAGGATATATGAGATCTAGTTATTAACTTACTATAAAGAAGAAGTAAGTAATAAGTTGGTAGAGAGTCCGATGAATGAAGAGATTGTTCTATTTATACTATAGTGCCAATCTTACTATTTTTTTTCTTTATTTATTTAATATTTTTTGGACAAAAAAGGGCTTACGAAATCGGAGGTCAATATCACCGTCGTCATGTCCTAATCCTAATAATTTAATTAAAGAATATATATGATTATTTAAAAGTTTCCATTTGGTTCTTTGAGAATCTCATTGTAAGTAACGAATTAACTTGTCTGCTTGGTAAAATTAGAATGCCCAGTTAAAAATTCATCCTAATATAGTAGAATATATATATATGCCTCTACAGCAAGAAAAGTACTTCCTCCTTTCTACAATAAGTATTTTTTAAGGTCTTCACACACATATTAGGAAAATAATTAGAATACATTAACTATAGTTCTTACGATATTATCCCTATTAATGATTCATTGAAAATATGAATTATATATTGTAAGTCATTAACTATAAGAGAGTATTTAGAAAATTATGTTCAAAACTTTCTTGATTTTATAAAATATCACTTATTTTGATAAAAGATAATTTTTCTAAAAAAACACTTAGTGTGAAAAGGAGAGAGCACAATTTAATAATGTGAAGCAAGTAAAAAATTAAATGAAATATTTACCATTTCCCTCTTCTTTTTTTACTAATTAAAAAATAAAAAAAGTCACCACTGGGAATTTGAAGCCATAAAATCCAGTTTTGATTCATAGTCACAAATAAAATAAAAAGTAACTTATTAAAATTAAAAAGTCCAGCAATAAATCTTCAATATTATATAAGTAATGGTGGATGTTAGGTCAATCAAACCGAATTTATAATCAAGAGAATAAACTGATAGATCTGAAAGAACCGAAGTAATCGAACCACAGTGTGAGAGTGAATCAAATCGACTGAACGATTGGCTCGATTACTTCGCTCAAAAAGATTTATCCGGTTTTCTGCTAACTAAAAATAAAAAATTAATTACAAATATTGAATCAATCAGAATTAAACCTTCAAAAATGGTTAGTTTGATCAATTTGACTTAAAAGTAACACTACATATGTTCGGTTGATTCAATTTTTCAATTTTTCGGTTCTCTTCAGTTAATTTGTGCTCACTTATACGGAACTTATCTAGGCTGAGTACTCTTTATAAAATTTTAATTAACCAGTCGCATGAGAAACAATTTAGGAAAAAGACGTGCTTAATTAATTGGTTTATGGAATTAGCCAGAATTAACATTGACTATTGTTACCAATAAGTTCATTAATTGGAAACTGGAGTACATTTCGAATCCAGTATGTACTAATGAGTTGTGAGTTCAAATCCAATAGAAGTAGAGAACAAAAATGACTTGTAAAAAACCATTGACCACCGTTAGGAGACAATTTTCCAAATAGACTCATAATGTCACATTCAGCAGCCGGCGAAAAGATTTCTGTTCTTTACCGGTCTCTATGTACTTGCAAAGAAAATGACTTGGGAAATTTCTTCCTCATTCGTCCCTTTTTGTTTCTGTTAATTGACCTATTTTTATCTCTTTTAACACTAATAAGATGGCAAAACGTGGAATCAACAACCTCGCTACTGTAACTTTTAGCCAGCGACTTTTAATTAAATTATTTTGTTAGTCTTAGAAATATACGTTCACCTCCTTATGGCATGTCCCTATTCTTTGCATATGACAACAAATACGGGGTGTGCACGTAGATCTTTTTCTAATTAATAACTGTAATAATGAAACAAGCACAATACCCGTATTACACACAGTAAATTGTAATTTTTTTGTTTAAATTAATAAATAATATATTTTTGTTTAAAAATATTTTTAAAATTAGTACTTCAATAATAAAATTAAAATATTGACAAATCAAGAGAGAAACTATAACTATTAAATATTTAAAATTATTATAAAAATTTTATAATTTTATTCATAACTCTTTCATGAATTAAACATGTTATTGTTTTCCTAAAGAAGTATATAGTTCTATCAAAATAAAAGATTCTAATTCATATATTATAATATTAATCAAGCGAATGCGTATGCATGCATTAAATTAAGCTAATGTAATTAATATTATCTTAATTTGATCGAAAATATCAAATCACTACTAATTTTTATATATGATTCTCCTTTTTAAAAAACACTCATTTGTTGACAAAATCGATATATGTAATTACATAACAAAAATTAATATGTAAAACAAAAATTGAGAATTTTTTGTTATGTAATATATATTGATTTAAATGTATATGTTGATTTTTGCTATATATTGATAGATATATTGATTTTTTTGTCATGTAATTATTGATTTTACAAGTTTTTTGTTTATTATATTAAAAAAGAGATAGAAGAGATTTGAAAGAACCGGTACATGTTAATCAGTTAAAACACCACTTGTCAAAAGTTAGGAAAATTCCCTAACTTTAAATATATGCATTGATTTATTTTTTTAACATGAAAATATCACTTGTCAAACAATTAATAAAATATTTTTTTACAAATTTGAAAAAACTTCCTCGTTGTTATATATATATTGATTTTTGATCTCTTGCAAGTGAAGAACAACACTCTATATTATGACTAGATTTAGTAATGTAGAAGTACACAATAATTTCCATGAGAAGACACAAGTATTCAAGAAGTGTACATAAGTCCACGGAAAGAAGATCATAATAATTGATTCCAACTCACTCAACAATTATAATGACAAATATTTGTATTTATGGACTCTTGTAGATAAATATACACACAATATAAACCTACAATGACTAATATCCTCCCATGCAAGTCATATGAAGTCGAAATAGTTACAATTATAATTTTTCTTCAACAACCAAAGCATGATCAAAGTTAGTGTACATCGGGGTTACCGGGGTAGTCCGTACAATTAAAAGTATTATTTGAAGTATTGGGATATTCAACCTACTACCACGGTTGCTATTAAATAAAAACTTCCATTCAGGTAATTACAAGGAAGAATATAATAACAAGTTAATTTACAAGTAATTATTACATTCAGTTTGGTGGAAAATACCCACTTGCTTCGTTTGGAAATGGGCACTTAATTACGTGGAGTTGGTAATCATAGGGTTGCATGTCATGTTCATTAAATGAATATAATTACGATTAATGTCTTGTCTTATTATTGACTGAAAGCAAACTTCACCTTCACGATCAAAAACAAAAAAGACAAATTAACTTCACCTTCCTACGTATTTCATGGAACAAAACATATGTATGAAAGCCGATTAAATTTTTACATTTGGCATTTACCAACTTTTATGGTTAAACGATGTATTAGGCAAAGAGCGACACGTAAGATCTACATAAGATGCTATTAGATATGCTTATAGTAACATGATTTAGTTGATTAAGTTAATTAGTAGCCGTCCTATGTTCCACTGTCTTTAGGCTCCAAT
>CAODLS014435343.1:0-14818 GCA_948243855.1 Flueggea neowawraea | reverse complement strand
ATCTTTTATTTTCTACCATGATTTATGTTAAGCTTTATTGTCTTATGTTGTTGAACTTAAGCATGGTAGCTTAATCATATATTAGGACTAAAAGATGTAGACTCTTGATGATGACTTACTATATTTATGAATGAGAATGTTGTTCTTCATTGCTATATGTGTAGCTTTTATCCTTGTGCTTGAATGGAATATGTGTAGAGATTTTAGATTTGATTTAATAACATGTATGAATGGATTATTGTTATGTTTGGCCAAAATAATGGTAGTTTTAACAAGCCTAATTGATGGATCGAAAGAAGAAGATTAGGTGAGGTTGACATGCATTAGACTTGTTATGTTTTGAAATGAAAATATTCATGCCAAGAAGGTGTTTGATGAAATTCCCGAGAAAGCGTAATGAGTCTAATTTAGTTAGATGAGGCCGATAGGATTCTTCTAATAAATGTAGACATAATCTAGATGAACTTAAAAGAGGCTCTAGATGATTGAAGTGAGAGAACACTCAACATCCTATAAACCGTTCATAAATGTAGTAATTCAGATTCTTGGTCGAGTCTCGAAAGCCCTAACGCCTTTTATATCGTTATTTGTTATTTTATTGCTCTACATTATTAAAAATACCAAAAACCAACTCCTTTACTTTTATTGCATTTATTTTATGTTTTCGATCACATTTAGTCTCGTTCCTGTGGCTTCGACACCTTAGGAATACTTCCAAGGTTTTATTACTTCATCGACAATCGTGCACTTGCGATTTTGCCGATCAGTCACTACGACCGTGACACCTTAAGTCTCAACTTCTCCTTCAATTTCTTCATCTAAACATGAGTTGGTTCGAAGCCTTTCCACTTTGCATCATTTTTTCATTATTTCCAACTCATTTTCTTCCCATTTTATGCAAATCAATCACCCTACAATAAAATACGAAAAGATAAGAAATTTGTGTACAAATAAATATATTTAGGGCCAAAATGCTATCGATTTATGCTTGATCTAATATGTATATTTAACATACATCAGGCACAACTGCGTCAGTTTGGGAGGCGGCACAACGCGACGAGCGAGAGAGAGAGCTGGGTGGAGAGGCATGACGGGATTGAGAGAGGAGAGAGAGGTGCGACGGGAGTGAAATGAGCAGTTGTAGAGGGGCGGTGGCTAGGGTTTCAAAACCCTTATTGCAGCCGCAATTAATAATTGCAGCCCCGAAAATTAAAAACTCTTTAGTCCTTTAATAAAGGTAACATTATAAAACAATACCTAAAAATGATGAATTAAGTTGATAATAATTGCAAAAAACCTCTAAAGATTGAATTTGAACGAAACCAAATGATTCAAAACATTTGATTAAGTCAAAAACAAGTTTTTTTTTGTGTTGTACTCGTTCTGTAGGTCGTCTTAGTTTGTGAAAATAATACCTAAAATAGTTTTGTATTCGATTTGTACTCGGCTAATAAGCTTTGGATTCCAAACAACAATGATAGAATTTCGAGAGCCTATCTTTCTTTCCGGTGTAATTCGAAGGCCTACCAGTCTCCTAATTGAAAAGGTCAATACCGAAGCGAGTAGCATATCTCTCTCCCTGGAAAATCCATTAAGGGATTGAACACACCAAATAAATCTCGGTAAGTTATTATACATATTATTTTTTGAAAAATAACAATTTTATTATTTTAAAAATTATTCTGGTAGGGTTCTGTAAGAGTTTCACTTTGTTGGAAAGTATTTTCACGACTTTAAATGGGGAAATCATTTTCCTTTAATGAATGCTATATTTTTGTTCATTGAAATTTATTTTCCATTTTCCAATCAATCTTACGTGATATGAACATATCTCATTAAAATTTTCAAAAAATCAATCCAACTTATGACAAAATTATATCGAATAGATAACAAACTATTTAAACAATAGTTGCAGGCACAATATATTGCATTGTGTTTTGTTGAATTCATAATCTGCATCTAACTACAATAATGGATTGGTTGATCCAGCAAAGGAGTCTACATAAATATGACCATATTTGAGTTGTGTGTCGGTTTCAAGCTTTGACTCAAAGATAGGGAACAAGGCAAAATGAAGATGTTAACAAAATATAAAACGTGAAAGCAACACCATAACGAGATCATCAATGCCGTCTTAACTTCCAGCTAAATTATTCTTTAACACAGCTGGTCTTTGTTTCCAATTATGAGCTAGAAGTTGGCTGAACTAATAAACGTCTCACACCAATAGTTTGTTGTTAATTATTTAGTCCAGATCTTCATTATTCTTTCTTTTCCTTAAAGCCCGTTTCACTTTTGCAACCTGCATACACCAAATCTCTAAATTTGGTTGATTTATGAGATCTTTTCCTCCATCATTACTCCAAGCAAAACTTTTTTTTTTGGTTAAGCGAAGGCTAAAGTAACCAGTTCTCGATCAATGTCAATTTTGTTGCTTTCTTTGTATTGATCTAATTTTCCAAAATTAAATGCCTCTTTTTTCAAGGAATATTATGCGGCATAATGGTAGCAGATTATCTTCTCTTAATCAGAGGTTTTAAGTTCAATTTTTGGGTGTGAAAAGATTTGAAATTTGTTAAGGAGTGTTTTGCCGCTCATATGGGTGATATTTGACTCAAATCCAAATTAGTTAAATGCCAAAGGGATATATGAGTAATTTAACTAAAAAAATGTTGGTGATTTGTGAAAATTATTGATATTAATTTATTACATGGAAAAAATATGTTGTTTCACTTCCTAATTCCAAAAGCAATTAATTTACATAATTTCAAAAACTAGGCTTTAATAAGAACCAAAACAATTTGCCTCCATATGCTTCGGAGTCTGTCTAGCAGGATTGAAAGCAGGTGAGTGACGTCTGTTTGTCGGACTAGCCTGGTTAAATTGGCAAACAAATGAGTAATTTTTTTTCAATTAAAAAAAAAAAGTAAGAACCAAAAAATCTCTCACTAGTCTCTATTAGCATGTAGAGTTTTAATTTTTATTGGATTTCAAACCATATTTTTATCCAGCAAAGGCGAAGGAAAAGAACTCTAACCACTTGGCGTATGTAGTTTGGTGGAAAGTGAAGAAGTCTTGCAATGTTGTTATTCAAATTTGACAATTTTCCGTACCAATTTGATAGATTCGTAGATTAGTAGAAGGTAATATGCACTATGCAATTGAGTTAAAAACAAGCAACACAATTGGACCATATTTTATGGACACCTTTGAATCAATTAATCCATTCACTACATTTTGCTACAGCTCTAAATATGTTAAATTTCATATTCCCTGGTACTTCATATTTACGCCAAATATGTTAAATTTCATACCTCATGATACTTCATATTTACCATGACCCCCATTGGGAATTAAAAAGAAAAAAGAAAAGAAAAGGCAGAAAACAAAAAAAGACAATTGTTGTCTAGCTGAAATTAAAAGTTTAGGGTAATGCAAGGTTATTCCACGACTTAGATGCCTCCTATAAAGAACAAAACGAAAGCAGGAAAACTATAAAACAAAAGAAATCGCTAGTTTTAGATGATAAATCTAGGTTGCAGATTTTGCCCTCGTAGGTATAAAATAATTGAGAGAATTGTATTAGCATTCCTGGGGTCTACTATAATCTCCCATTGTGTCCCTACATTTTTAAAAGACTTTTATTGTGTCCCTACTCATAAACAGCGTCAGCCAGACTAACGGGACATGTCAATTTTGATGACGTGACATGTGGGATATATGTCAACTTGACTGTAACGACTATTATGCCCTCGTCTACATCACTCCTCTCATCATTTCTGTCTTTTTCTCTCAGGAGCATATTCATCTCCACTGACTTCAAAAAAATAATAAAACAATTGTCTTCTTCCCTTTTTTTCTTATCTAGCAGATCGTCTACTTCTCCAAATTAATAAAAATTTCCAAAATCAAACCCATAGCCAAGAAACCCAAATTTTCTTCTTCCCCAACCTTGACCCCCTCTTCCATCAAATTCGCATCCTCCATATCCAACTCCAAAGTGACCCCTATCTGAGCTTCAATCCGACCATGACAAGCCAACCCCATCTCTCTTATGTATCTGGCTATTCTCACTCTTTCGACTCATTCTCTCACTATCTTTATTCCACAGGGCTCGATATGGATTTTTCTTGATTATGATCTTGAATGGGTTCTGCTATTATGTTTATGATTTGTTGAACTAGTTTAGTGGATGGGTTTGGATTAGGTGTGGTGGTACTTTTGTAAGGGTGGTTATGAAAGGTGGATATTTTGTCTTGATGGTGACTCAATGAATAATTGAAGGGTTCAACTAAAAAAGGAAGATGAGAGAGGATTAGCAAGAGAGGGAAGATGGAGAAGAGGAAGAGAAGAGAGGGATGATGGGTATGTTGAGGAAGATAGATTAGTGAGGATTCAATTTTTAGATGTTCATTTGGTTTTGAGCATTCAAAATTAGTGAGATTTGATTTGTGTTCCTTGTTTCAGTTTCTTCAATGCTAGGTTTCATACATTTGATTTTATTGCAGTCAATTCTACTTTTGGTTTGTGATTCGTAACACTGTAGAAGATATGAGATTTTGCTCATTTGAAATCCATAAAGTGTGTGACGGCGATGGTGGTGCTAGAATGTGAAGAGGTGAACGCCGACGAGATCCAAGACTTTTGATTTGGCGGTGTTGCTTGCAGAGGAGGAGGTAGATGTTGACTTCAGTTTTGATGATGATGATTAATTGCAAAACATCCATGAAAGATGTGCTACATTGCAGACTTGTTGATATCTTGATACAAAGCACGTTATGCATGTACAAACCACATTAATCATGATGAAAATGGCATTAAGGCGTGTTACACTCGATACAAGGCGCATAGATCATCCATTCCAGAAGTGCAAAGCATCAGATGATCATTGACACACTTTACACAATGTTCAACGCACGTTATTGGAGTTGTTGAATGATACAAGGCGCGTTGTAGAGCAAACGGGCAACCTTTGAAGAAATGCTCAACGCACGTTACAAACGGCGCAACGCACGTTGACGAGGTTAGATGAGGACAAAGCCAAGACTCTCCTCGGGATTTGAAATTGAATATTCTCTGACACAATAACATAGATTAAAGGTGTGATCTTGAAATCAAAGTCGATAACACACGTTGAAGAATTTGCAACACACGTTGAAGAATCACTAAGTGAAATGTGCATATTCTGGAAGGTAGAACAACACATGTTGAACAAATCACATGTCACGTTGATTTATGATCAACGCACATTGACGACAATCCATTCAAGGTTGTGGCTACTGGAGTTCTTGCAAGGCCATTGAATTGCTATCAATTCATGCAGAACTCAATGGTACAAAGTACAACACACATAGAGGGAGATACAATGCATGTTGTACAAGGTGACATCATTTAAAACAAAATGTTTCAGTCTCTCACAACGGCTACTTCGAGGCTCCAACAGTTATATCTTCAAGAGTGGCTATAAATAGTCATCCCTAAACATAAGAGAAGTGAGAGATACCCTTGCCAAGAATTCCTAATCATTCTATCTCACACTTCTACCTTTCTAACCAATTTGAGCTATTTACTTGCTATATTACTATTGGGTTTAAGCGAGCTTTAATATGTTACATCTTTGGGTTAAATCTGTAACAATCAAGGTTGTTTACTTGGGTTAGATAGGTTTTCTTGTTATGCCTTATAAAAACAAGAATGGTTGCTAGTGAGTGTTAGAAAACTAGATTTCGGTTTGGCTTGTTGATCCCACAAAAAAAAGTGGTTTGGTTTGCTAGTTGAGACCACAAAACCTAGTGGTTAAGGTTTTCTAGTTGAACCCAAAAAAACTAGGAAAATGGTTTTCTTGTTGAGCCCGCAAAAACAATATGTAAAGGTTTTCTTGTTGATCCTGCAAAAACAAGATATAACGGTTTCCCTTCACTCACAAGTGAGGAAGAATCTTTAGTGGATTGGAATTCTCTAGTGTAGCTAGAGCAGTGGACGTAGGTCAAGGAGGACTGAACCACTATAAATCGGATTTGTGCTCTCTTCCCTTACTCTTTCTTATTTAATTGCTTTGCATTGCATTTGATCTATATTATTGTGTGTGGATTGGATCTTTAGTGCTTCCACATTTACACTTTGATTTAAGTTTGAAAGAAAAACTTTGTTAATATTTTTAGTTTGCAAAATATTTTCAACAAAGTTTTTAGCTTGCTAAAAATCCAATTCACCCCCTCACCCTTCTTGGTTTTCCATTCTATTCCCCTCTATTCGAACTTACAGTAGATTGTTGAAGGGCTTTGAATTTCTTGGTTGCGATTGAAGGAGATGTCTTTGGTGTTTGAATTTCTTGGTTGCATTTTGAATGGTTGTGGTTGAAGCAGATGTTGCTTTAAACTGTTATTAATTGTTGATTTAGCATTTTTCTGGGTTTCAACTGTTGATTGTTGCTTTAAAAGCCGATTTTTTTTTTGGTTCCAACCTCTTTGTCGTCCCTGTTGTATTTTGTTATGGATATTTAGTAAATATTGTTGTGGATTTATTTTTTTTATATTCAAAGTAGTTTACCACAATTGGAGAGAGATAAAGAGAGAGAGAGAGAGACAAAAGAGATGCAGATGACAGAGAGATGGGTTAGATAAAGAAGAGGAGAAGGAGAGGAAGACATGAGGAGGGAGGGAGGGAGAGTGAGAGGAGGGACAAAGAGAGAGAACGGCAAGTCAAAGAGTTTGAATGAAAGAGACGAGAGGAAAAACACGTCTGACGTGTAAAAGGGTAAAAATGTCTATTATTGATTTATTTTGGTCTGGGATGACACTGTTTACGAGCAAAAATGCAATATGAGTTTTTTGAAAATTTAGGGACGCAATATGAGATAATGGTAAATCCCAGATACGGTAATATCATTCTCCCAAAATAATTCTACAAGGGCATGTTACGGTTTCAGTCCCTAAAAAATTCAAATAGAAAATCCAACAGTTTCATGGGTAAGGGTATAATGGGGATGTAAAATACAGACGTCAACGGTACCCTTCTATATTTTAAAAGGCTACTACTGAATTGTCCAACCAGTTTCAACTTAAAGGCATGTTGATGACTGTTATTGCATTTGTCGCCCTCCGTCGATCTTCTTTAAGTTGGGAGTAATCATGGAAAGAGATAATGAAGAAGTGGTGATTCACGACTCTGATGTGGATAACGCTCATGCCGGTATTGATCTGGAAGCTTCGTAGGATTCAAGCAGTTGTACACAAGTGTTGGACCACGCATTGAGGTTGGAATAGTATTCGAAGAAATTGTACATCTATTCCTCAGGTATCAAATTTATGCTAGAAGTAAGGGCATCCATGCTTTGAAAGCATCATCCACCAACAGTAAGGATGGACAACCCCAAATTTTAACTTTAGCATGCCATAAAAATAAACAATGGACAGGAAGGGGGAAGCATGTTGTGAAGGCAATTTTCATAAGAAAAATAGGATGCACTGCGAAGTTTAGTGCATCGAGAAGAAAAGACAATAAATATAGAGTAAACAAGTTCATGGATGAGCACAACCACGATTTAGATCTCGAGTTGTCAAGGTACATTCGGCAACACATGAGAGTTTTGCCCAATGTCTAACGAAGACTGGATATTAATGACATGGCCGATATAAAAACTAGCTGAAATATAAGGTCACTTGTTCTTCACGCTAATTAAGTTTTAGATCCTATCTAATTTTGAAAATGCTAGGTTTTAAATAGGCCTAAGACATGATTTGTCCCCCGAAGTTGTAGACGTTCCTAAATTTTCACTCTCAACTTAATGGGCGTTAAAAAATTCCCCAGTACTAAGTGCTTGAGATCGAAGAAATTTCAAGTGTGAATAACATGCGCTACCACCATCTCACTTGTCTTCATCATCACCACCACCCACCACCACCATTCCCAAAATCAAAACAGAAGGCACCAAATCATTCTTCTTGAATGCACAACTCGAATCCACGACAAAGCAAAAAATAAAACCGATCTCTTGATTGCAATGAAACATCAAGTCTCTCAAACTCATTCGGATATTTCTATGTATATCTAGGTTTTGCCATTAGAAATCATACACAGAAAATTCCCTTACATAGTCAGCAAAGACAGAGCCATCAAGATCAAGATTGAGGATGAGATAATTCAATTGATTTGTGTTGTTTGGGTATTCCAAACATCGCAATCAGGAACCTTGATCGCAAAGATTGGAATTGTAATGTTTGGATCCATGGGTTCTTGTTGTTGTTTTCCCAATTTGTACCTAGAAGAGAGAAGAAATGGTGAACTTGTGGGGCTTGGTCAAAGAAGAGAACAAGTTAAATTTTACAGTTGAAATAAGACCTAATAAGTGACCATGTGTTCCATCAAAAAAAAAAAACAAGTGAGCATGCGTTAAAATGAGTGGGCAGCGAAGAGAAATTTGTGAATTGTGTTCAGGTTTTCAATTAATTTGTAAAGTCACCTCTAACCCCTTGCTCTATATTTACGACGACTTTCATTTACAGCAAAAAGTATATTCAACTTTAAAAAAAGAATATTCTTTCAATATTTTCTCTAAATTATATTTTTTATTATTTTTTTACAAACTAAACTCAAAATTAATTCTTTTTTAATTATTATTAAACAAAATAAATGTTGTTATTTAATAAGATTATGACTTGACATTTATATAGATATATATATATTATATTTACTTTAATTTAAAATACGTAAAAATTTAATAGTAATATAATTTTTAATTAAGAATTAATAATAACAAATCCAAATAAACAAACATTGCATTGATTAATCAATAAAAATATAACACAACAACAATTAGAAAAAAAATAACACATAATTATTCAAAGATCTTTTGAATTCGTATATTGTTCCCACAAATACTCGATCAATGGAGTGTGAAGTGAAATATGTGCATCTTTGTCCTTGATTTGTTTGCATCGTGCAATGAATTGTTCAAATCGGACATTTTCATCTTGTACCAATTCAACTGTTGGACTTGCCATTTCCCTTGCATCAGTAATTTGTGCATGGAGATCTTGTTCATCCTCGATTATCATGTTGTGTATGATAATATACGCAGTCATTATGTCATGTAAGATATTTTTACTCCAAAAACATGTTGGTCCTACAACAATTGCGAAACACAATTGTAGTACTCCAAATGCACGCTCTACATCTTTTATGCATGCCTCTTGTCTCATGGAAAAATACTTATTCTTCGGACCTCGTGGTTCGTGAATTATTTGCACAGTAGTATACTATTTTGGATATATATTATCAGCTAAATAATATCTTATATTATATTCTTTTCCTTGAATGACATAATTAGCAGCAGGAGCAATACCTTGCGCCAAATTCGAGAGCAAATGAGATGATTCCAACACGTTTATGTCGTTGTTGGTGTATGGAATACCAAAATACGTGTACCATATCCAATGATCATAATCAGCCATAACTTCGAGAATGATAGTTGATAATCCATAACGTCCTCTATATTGTTTGACAATTTCTCCACTTCCAATGCATATAGTCCAAACTTCCTATCATTCCTGGAAAGCCACATTGCTGACTAATGTAAAGTAATCTTGTGATATCATTTGCATTATTCCACACCTGAATCTCAAGCAAACTATCCCACTCCTGAATCTCTAACACAGGCATATCCTAGTCTGTTCAAATTTACATTTAACCTGAATGATGATGTTGGTGGATCGTCTTTTGAACGACCCGGTGGAACAAAGAAAGCCAAATTGAAGAAGAAGCTTGATGAGAAATTCTTATCAAGTATTAATCATCTACAAGAAGAAAATTGCACAATTTTGGAGAAGTCCAGTGTAGATTGACAACATCAACTTGAACTCCAAAGTAGAAATTTGGCTTTACAAGAAAGTAAGCTCGAGGATGAAATTTTGATGCAGGGCTTGAATGCTATTAGCGACCAAATGTTCATACTTATGCACAAGCACAAATTTTACAAAACGTAGGACATTTTCAGCTTCCATCCCCTTTTGCACCTAACATGTCTGGCAAATATTTCAAAAATATAGGTGAAGATGGAGCTGATATACCAGAGTATTAACTCCTTATTCCGCCTATATTATCTATCTTATTATGCTATGTATTTTGATATTTTCATTGTTTGTTTAGTCTCTTTGTTTTTCTTTTGTTAAAATTAGTTCAGACTTAATATTATCTCATATTCATCAAAGTAATTATTACTTTACTATGTTTTTATTTTGTAATGTATGAACTTATTTTCATGTATTTTTATGAATTAATTAAATTATTAATTGACATTTTATTCAAATTAGTTAAAACAAACAAAACATATCAAAGGTGAAATGTACAAAATATACAAAAAAGTGCAAACTGATCCAACAAATAATTGATATTCATATAAATGAAAGTTAAAATAAAAAAATAAGTAAAATAGAACAAAAACGAAGCCGCAAAAGAAGAAAAAAAAATACAGCTTGCTACACTGTGCCACGCAAAAGTTAGCGTGGCACTCTAGCAACAAGCAAGTTTGGCGCAGGACTTGCAGCTCGGTTGGAGGACATTTGGCTCCAAATTTGAAGTTTTGCACCAAAAATGGTGCGTGATTGGAGATGGCCTAAGAGAGAGTTGGGTCGGCTTTTGTTTTGGTTTGGTTTTTAATATCTGGTTGGTTGGATTTTAAACGTTTGGGCTGGTTTTGTGATTGATTGAGTAGATATTGTCTTTTAGTCCATCTCAACAATTTTATAAGTAAAAATTTTACTCTTCACGGAAACTTATTGCAATCTTCATGCTATGTCAGCGTCAAAGGCCTTAGTTGATATGAGTTATAAAACATTGGGAGAATTTTTGAATACCCGTTAAGTTGAGGATGAAAATTTAAAAGCACTTATAATTTTGACGATAAATCATCTCTTAGGTCTTTTAAATAACAATTTGTCATCACATAAATAAGTAACAATTTGTTATTCAATTTGAATTATTTTTTGTATTCTAACAATAATTTAAGTCAATATTAGAATAGACCATTAATTTTCTCTTATATGCCGTGACAAAATTCTGGTAGAATTATATCCCACAGCTAGGATTGGGCATCGGGCCAGGCCGAGGTAGGGGTATTTTTTATGGCCCTTTCATACGGGAGGGCCCGGTTGATCGAGCTAAGTGTCTTGCCTAAGCCTGCTTATTGGATAATGGCACTCCAAGAGGGGGTGAATTGCAAATTTAAAGAGTTTCAAAATTTTGTTAAAAATCTTTTACAATTAAAACAAATAACAAAATTAAATGGAGAAGCTAAACAAAACCAATTCACAAACAATAATAAAAATCAAATGCAAACGCAAACGCAAAGTAAAGAGAGTAAGGAGAGAGAAATCAAAGCCAATATTTATAGTGGTTTTGTCCTCTTAATCTACGTCCACTCCTCTAGATCCACTAGAGAATTTCAATCCACTAACTTCTCACTTCTGGGTGGAAGGAAACCGTTAACACCACTTGTTTTTGCGGGCTTAATAAGCAAACCGTTATAATAGTTTTTGATGGCACAACTAGAAAAATGTTACAACTTGTTTTTAGGACAAAACAAGCAAACCAAATTTCTAGTTTTAGGGACGAAACAAGCAAACCGAGCCACTTATTTTAGGGACAAAACAAGCAAACCAACCTCTAGTTTTTTAAGGCTCACTAAAAACCTATCTAGTCCAACCAAACAACCTTACTTTATACAAAATCTACCCAAGGATATAACAAGTTAAAGCTCACACAAACCCAGCAGTAAGAAAACAATTAAATAGGTCAAATGGTTTAAAAAGGTAGAGAAGAGAGAAATAATAATAGCAAAGTATAGCAAATGACTTTCTTAACTTCTTTTTGCTGTTGGACGTCTATTTATAGTCACTCTTAGAAATATAGCCGTTGGAAACCTTGAAGTAGCCATTGTGAGAGAATGGAGAATTCCAAATTAATTGACGTTACCTTCTACTACGCGCGTTCTACACCATCTACGCACATTATACCTTGTTCCAACTGAGTTCTTGCGTGATTTCATAACACTTCTACGCGCCTTGCATGAACCTTAGTAATTATTGTCTTCAAAGATTGGCATCTACATGCCTTACTCCCCTTCTACGACCGTAGGTACTTCATTTACGTCCGTTGTACAGTCTACTGTGCACTTTGGTCTCCACTTCCAGAATATGCAGGTTTGCCCAGTGGTATTCTATGTGCGCAGTACCTTCTTCTACGTGCGTAGACGTATTTTTGAGGATTGTATTGTTGGTTCTTCACGTGATTGTGTCAGATATGTCAGAGAATATTTGAATTCAAATCCCGAGGAGCGTCTTGGCTTTGTCCTCATCTAGACCACGTTGACACACGTTACACCTTCTTTAACATGCGTAGTATGCTTCATTAAAGATTGCACCTTTGGTCATCAACATTTCTTCTTCTCCTTCTACGCACCTTGGCCATTCATGAATGCTTCTCATAGATTTAGACCATGTCTATGTGCATAGAATTTTATTCTACGTGTGTAGATGTGCACCTGATGCTCACTTTCTTCTGAAATGAATGATCTACGTGCACTACACTGCCTTCTATGCGTATAACATCTCTTCTACATACATTGTATACTCTTTTATGCGCACAATATCCAGTCTGCACCTTTGCACTTCTTTTCATTGATGTTTTGCATTCATCATCATCAAAGCTGAACTCAACAATCTCTCCCTTTTTGATGATGACAAAACATACATGAATTTGAACATCTATTCATCCATATCAAACAGATTGATCAAGGATTTCACTCCTTGTCACTTGGTTAGTTCAACAAAATATTGAGCACAACAAGAATAATATCAATTGAAAGAGAGAAACCAAATAATAAAGCACTGAAACAAATTCATGCATCATTATTTCCCTTTTTGTATATCAAAAAGAAATTATAAAATCAACATTCTCCCACAAACAATCAAAGGAAAAATATGAGAAAAATAATTTTGCACGATTAGCTCCCTATAAGCAAATACAATTTTCAAAGGAATGATTTTAAAAAGTAAAATTTCCTCTTTTTGATTCAAAATATGCATAATATATATCTCCCCCTTTGAAAAACAGAAAAACATTGCATGCAAACAAATCAAATATGCAAGAAATCACAACAAATAATCAACATGCATATTTAACAAATTAAAAACGAGTTTGAGTTAGGAAAAGGATACCACATTTGCATGGGTTATTAAGCATATTCCTCCAACTTCATCATCATTACTGGAACTTGAATCATCATCAAGGAATCTTCATTGCCTCCTTTTGCTTTACTTCTTCAAATTTGGGCAATCCGGTTTGACATGACACGGTTCATTGCACTCATAGCAAATGAATTTGCTTTTCCTATTGCTTGCCTCTTTTGCTTCTCTTTTCTTGTGAAGGAATTCATAGAATCTCTTTGTGAGGTATTCCACATCAAAATCTTCTTCATCATCATCCTCACTTGAGCTTTCAATGTGCTCTAAAGCTTTGAGTGCAATGCCTAAATCCTTTTTCTTCTTCTTCTTCTTGCCTTCCTTCTCTTCATCCTCTTCCATATTCAATTCATGAGTGAGTAAGGAACCAATTAACTCCTCCAAAAGCAACGAATTTAAATCTTTGGCTTCTAGGATTGCATCCTTCTTTTAAGACCATGACTTAGGCAATGCCCTTAGAATCTTCCTCACAATTTCATAATTTGAATATGATTTTCCAAGAGATTTGAGCTCATTGAGGATGTCATTGAAGTGGTCAAACATAGCCTGAATGGATTCATCTTCCTCCATCTTAAATAGCTCGTATTTATGCACAAAAAGAGAAACCTTGTTTTCTTTGACTTGGCTTGTTCCCTCATATGTAACCTCCAAAGTTTGGCCAATTTCTTGAGCAGTAGAGCATTGTTGAACCTTTTTGAACTGAGATTTTTTCAATGAACAGTAAAGAACGTGCATAACTTTATGGTTGTATGAGATCCGCATTTTGTCATCGTCATTCCAATCTTCTTTAGGTTTATTTACCAAGCTTCTGTTCACAAGCTTTGGTGGCACGAATGGACCTTCTTTAACAACGTCCCAAATGTCCATATTTTCTGATTGTAGGAACACCTCCATCCTTGTTTTCTAGTAGATATAGTCACTGCCATCAAAAAATGGATCTCTATTAATGGCCAAACCTTCATCTCTATGAATATCATTGAAAATGCCATTTTTGAAATCTTTTACTCTTTGGATGTTAAGCCAAAATGAAATATAAAGAGCACAAGCTCTGATGCCAATTGTAGACTCGGTCCCAATGGATAATGGCACTCCAAGAGAGGGGTGAATTGGAAATTTAAAGAGTGTGAAAATTTTGTTGAAAATCTTTTGCAATTAAAACAAATAACAAAGTTAAATGCGGAAGATAAACAAAATCAATTCCAAAACAATAATAAAAACCAGATGCAAATGCAAAGAAAAGTAAAGAGAGTAAGGAGAGAGAAGTCAAAGCCCAATATTTATAGTAGGTCGGTCCTTTTGACTTACATCCACTCTATTAGTGTAAGCCCTAACCCCAAATACATTGTATCCAGATTATATTTTATATATAAATATTATGAGGCATTGTTTTATCTCATTATTAGTCCTGTGCATGTTTAATTTGATAAAACATTCATGATTAGTGATTCTACTTAAGTTATTAAATATGTGATTTGGATAGTAAAACCTTAAAGCATAAAAGAATACTATTCTAAATGTCCATAGTAGATTATTGTCATGGGAGTGACAATAAACCAAGACTAGTATGTACTCTGTGAGAT
>CAODLS014435129.1:0-16125 GCA_948243855.1 Flueggea neowawraea | reverse complement strand
CTGCCAAATTTGGCGCTGCATTGTAGCTGTGCTATTATTATCTTTTTGTTTCATCCTTTTTTTCTCTTATTTTGTAGTGTCTTATAATTCTTTTTGATGGTTTTTGTGTGTTTTAACTAATTAGTGGTACACTTAATTAATTGTAATACAATGTTAATTAATAATTTAATTAATTCATACAATTATATGAAAAATAAATTCATAAAAATTAAAACAAGTCCAACAGTTGAATTTGCACAAGATGAAAATATATGATTTAAACAATTCATTGCATGATGCAAACAAATTAAGGATAAAGATGCACACATTTCACTTCGCAATGCATTGTTCGAGCATTTGTGGGAGTAATATATGAATTCTGAAGATCTTTGAATAATTATGTGTTATTTTCTTTTTAATTGTTATGTGTATTTTCATTCGTTAATCAATGTAATGTTTGTTTATTTATTTTTTTATTATTAATTCTTCATTAAAAATATATTACGATTAAATTTTACATATTTTTTAATTTAAAATAAATTATATATATATAATAAAATGTCAATCCACATAATTAATTTTGTTTAACAAATAATTACAAAAGAATTAAGTTTGTGTTTGGTTTGTAAAAAAATAATGATAGAAAATGTGATTTAGAAAGAATATTGAGAGAATATTTCCTTTTAGAATATGAAATAGAATTGTGAGTTGGAGATACTTTTATTGTATATACTATATTTTTAAGATAAGTTGCTATAAAATATAATGTTGTGTTGGAGATGACCTTAAAGCATTTTGAAACTGAATTCCTTGTTTCTCATCCTTCTTTTTCTATCCAGAGAGTATAAATAGCATAGAAAAGACTAGAGAAAGCTCCCCATTTCAGACTATGATGCTCAAGTTTGTGATTTCAGCCAAGGTCTTACAAGTGTGGAGTAAAAGTAAAAATCAATGACCTCAAGAATGCATATGAAGTACTCCCTCCATCCCATTTTCTGTTAGATTTTTGTATTTGTTAATGTTATTGTCTTGATCAAACAAAAATAAATTTATTGAAGGGTGAAAAACGTTTTCAACCCTTGATATCTCTACCACAATAGGCAACTTACAAAACAAGGAAAGTCAAAGGCTAGGGGCTTGTTTTCCAAGGGTCATTCTGATGCCCAACTCAGCATTTCTGTAGAGTGTCATATCTACTTTGAAATTTGAATGTAAAATTGTTGAGAAATATTCTCAATTAATATTTTCCTCCTGGAAATTAGCTAAACCTGATTAGAAAGTATTCTCTCATGTACAACTATTATTTCTTATATTATCATACTGTATAGGCTATATATATGTACCTATGAAAAGAGAAAAACACGGCAAAAATATTATAGTTGTTCAGGTATCAATTTCTGCATGGTATCAGAGACAACCCTAAACAGACTAAAACCCTAACCGCCCCTTAAAGCTTTATCAACTACAATGGCTTCTAAAATTACAGAAACCTCTATCTTTTATACTCAAAACCCTATTTTTGATTTCTAATCTACTCAGACCATAGTTATACATCTAAATGGAGCAAAAAAACTACTGCAAAAGAGGCCACATCTGGATCTGGAAGTCTAAGTCAGGAGCGAAGTAATCAAATCTTTATAATCCTGAACCCCAAGACTAAATCTGTAAGGATTCCCAATGCTTCGGTTGCACAAACAGGCAGTGATTCTAGCACCTCTAAAGCTTTTTCATGTTCACTTCCTTACTCTTCTAGCCCCTAGATTATTGATTCAATAGTATCTGATCATATGATGGTTCTTTTTCTGCCATTGCCGGGAAAGGTTTGATTCACCTTTCTTCTAATATTGCTCTTAAATCTGTCTTACATGTCCCTTAGCTAGCTTGTAATCTATTGTTTGTTAACAAACTAGCCCAAGATTCGAATTGCACTGTCACCTTATTTGGCTCTCATTATGTTTTTCAGGAGCAGGATACAAGTAGGATGATTGGAAATTCTAAATTGATAGATGGACTCTATTATTTTGTTAAAGATGACTTGTAGCATAAAGGTGCTCAAGGGTTGAGTGGTATCTGTTCTACTTCTGTTAAAGATGATGTGTTGCTATGGCACTCCAGATTAGGGCATCCTAGTTTTCCTTATTTAAAGAAAGTAATGCCTAATTTGTTTTGTTCTATTGATGTTTCAACTCTTACATGTGGGCATTGCATTTTGTCTAAAAGTCATAAAATGTCTATCATGCCAAACTTTATTCTCCTTCTAAACCTTTTTATACGATCCATAATGATGTTTGGGGACCCTCTAGGATTAAAATTATTTCTAGAAAAAGATGGTTTATGACATTCATAGATGATCATATAAGGGTTTGTTGGGTGTATTTGTTGCATGAAAAATCAAAAGTTGCTAGCATTTTTAAAACATTTTACAATATGATTGAAACTCAGTTCTAGTCTAAGATCCATATTTTACGTTCTGATAATGGAACTGAGTATTTAAAACTATCCTATATGATTTTTTTGATATAAAAAGGAATAGTACATCATTCCTCTTCTGTTGATACCCCTCAACAAAATAGAATTGCTGAGAGAAAAAACTGAAATTTGCTAGAGGCCTCTAGGCATTAATGTTTAAATGAATGTTCCAAAGTACTTATGGGGTGAAGCAGTTTTGACAGCCACTTATCTTATTAATATAATGCCTAGTCGTGTTTTAAACTTCAGTACTCCAGTGCATGTTTTAAAAGGTTTATTTCCTCACATAAGACTTTACTTAGATCTCTCTCTAAAAGTTTTTGGTTGTACTATGTTTGTTCATAAGTCCAAAGTGATGTTCAAAATAGATCCTAAAGCAGAAAAATGTGTTTTCATCGGTTATGCACCATCTTAAAAGGTTATAAATTCTACAATCCCCACACTAAAAAAACACTTGTATCTTTGGATGTTACATTTCTCGAACATCAAAAATTCTTTCTTCAGGGGGAGAATCTGAGTGAGGAAAAAGAGAATTTGTGGGATATTAGTCCTATTCCGTTACTTAATGTTATTTTAGAAAATGAAAACTATGAGGAAATGGATGCTCCAATTCTGTCCAGCAGCACAAATTCTATAGCAGAGGGAGAAATACTACAGACTTGTTCAAAAGAACAAAATAAAGAGCTTTGAGTTTATACTAAGATGACAACTCTACAGAAGAATAGAGTTCCATCTGCTCCAAAACCTCAAGACCACTCAAACTCCTCGGATAATGCTCCTGAAAATAGTCCTAATCCAGGTATTTCGTCCAACACTCTTCCCCTTATAATACCTAATATTGACCAGCCTAGTATCCATAATTAGTCTGAGTTTATTAATGATCTTTCCGCTGATTTATATTTGCCTATAACTCTTAGGAAAGGAAAGAGATCTTGCACTAATCACCCTTTTCCAATCATCTTTCTTATGGTAAACTATCTCAGAGTCATAGCTCTTTCATTTCTAAGGTCACTAATATGTTTGTGCCAAAGAGCATTG
Organism: Flueggea neowawraea; assembly: GCA_948243855.1. Classification (NCBI taxonomy): domain Eukaryota; kingdom Viridiplantae; phylum Streptophyta; class Magnoliopsida; order Malpighiales; family Phyllanthaceae; genus Flueggea; species Flueggea neowawraea. Next base: position 12,639 of record CAODLS014435129.1, on the reverse strand, counting down.
AGGAAGCAATTGTGGATCCAAACTGGAGGTTAGCAGTTATGGAGAAATTGAAGCTTTTAAGAAGAATGACACATGGGAGTTAGTTGATGCCCCTAGAGGGAAGAAATTGGTAGGGTGTAAATGAATATTCACTGTGAAATTCAGATCTAATGGGAGTGTAGAGGGATTGAAAGCAAGGTTGGGGCTAAAGGTTTTACTTGAACCTATGGTATAGACTACTAAGAAACCTTTGCACCAGTTGCAAAGATGAATACAATCAGAATCCTCATATCTTTGGCTGCAAATTTTGACTGGTTAGTGCCTCAACTTGACATCAAGAATGCATTCTTAAATGGAGATCTTGAAGAGGAAGTGTATATGAATCTACCTCCTGGATTTATAAAAGTCTATGGTGAGAATAAAATGTACAGATTAAGGAAGTCCTTGTATGGTTTTAAGCAGTCTTCTAGAATGTGGTTTGGCAAATTCGAAAAGGCACTGAAAAGTTATGGATATCAGGAAAGCCAAGCAAATCACACTATGTTCTACAAGAAATCTAAAAATGGTAAACTATCTATTCTCATTATGTATGTAGATAATATCATAATAACAGGGGATGAAAGTGAAGGAATCCAGACATTGAAGAAACAATTGGCTCAAGAATTTGAGACTAAAGACCTAGGAATGCTAAAATATGTCCTAGGGATGGAGGTTGCAAGATCACGAACAAGGATATTTGTTAATCAAAGGAAGTATATCCTTGACATGTTACATAAGACTTGAATGTTATGATGTAAACCAACAGATACTCTTGTTGAACCCAGCATCAAATTGAAGCCAGCTGAGGCTGGAAAAGTTGTTGACAGAGAGAGATTCTAGAGACTAGTGAGAGGGTTGATATGTTTGTCTCATACTAGGCCAGATATTGCCTTTGCTGTGAGCTAAGTTAGTCAGTTTATGCATGCTTCAAGTCAAGATCACTTCACTACAGTGTATAAAATCTTGAGATACTTAAAAGGGACACATGGACAGGGACTAATGTTTCGAAAAAAGAGCAGTGTACAAGTAGAAGTGTATATTGATGCTGATTGGGCTGGAAACAAAGTTGACAGGCAATCAATTTCAGTCTATTGCATATTTTTTTGAGGAAATTTCGTGACTTGGAGAAGCAAAAAGCAGAATGTTGTAGCTACAAGTAGTGCCGAGCTAGAGTTCATATCACTAGCTCATGGTATTTGTGAGGCTCTTTGGATAGAAAGAGTATTAGAAGAGCTAGGAATTCCTATGTCTAAACCTATGAAGGTCTATTGTGACAACAAAGCAACAATATCCATTGCTTATAATCCATCAGACTAAACATATAGAAGTTGACAGACATTTCATAAAAGAGAAGATTGAAAGTGAAAAATTTTGCCTACCCTACATCCCTACAACTCAACAAATAACTGATATTTTGACCAAGGGTCTTGACACAAGACAATTCAAGTTTCTAGTTGGCAAGCTGGCCATGGAAGATATTTTCCAACCAGCTTGAAGGGAGTGTTGAGAAATATTCTTGGTTAATATTTTTCTCCTGGAAATTAGCTAAACTTGATCAGGAAATATTCTCTCATGTTCGACTATTATTTCCTATATTAGCATACTGTATAGGCTATATATATATATGTACCTATGAAAATAGAAAAGACAAGGAAAATACATTACAGTTGTTCAGATATCAATTTCTGCAAAAATCTACGTAAAATCAGCTAACATCTTTCATCCACTTATTTTGATATTTCCCTCTTTAACACATGCATTATTAAATGTGCTTTCATTAATTAATGATTATTTATTGGTGTAATACTTGTATTCGTAACTACTTTTTTAGATTAAAAAAGAAATTAATGAGGATATAAAAGAAATATTGGTGTAAAATATATAAATAGTCTCATTCATTTTGGGACATCAAAAATCATTTTTTGTGTCATATAAATGGGACGAATGGGGTAATATTTATGGAGCTTGCAAAGGATGTTAAGTTTGAATTTCAAATAGCAAAAGTTAAGGTATGATGAACTTGGATAGGATTCATTTATGTGGGTAATCTTTATAGGTTAGCTTTATTCTTTTTTGTGTTTAACTCGTTAGGGAATTGAATCTTTATTTTGGCCTTTGCATTACGAGACCTAAGAATATTTTTGTAAAGCCATTTTTTTAAAGCAGAATTAGAACTTTTTTGGATTTTTATGGTTAAAACCAGTGGCGGAACCATGAATCAAAGGAGGTAGGTTCAGTACTAGAACTAGAGTTGGTTTGTTGACCCGGCATAAGCACGTAATTGTCCTTAAGTAACGTCTGATAACTAATTGGTTTCCAACCACTAAGTCCAAAAGTTCAAGTTTAAGTTACTTAAGTAGCTATGTCCTTATACTTATAAATCTTTCCATCCATAAACGCATATCTAATGTAGGAACACAGAGCAGTTGCACTACAGATAGCTTCACCTGCTAGCTTCAGTTGTCTACTTTGGTTGGAATGTTTAACTTTTCACCCCATAGGTCTACGACGTCCTCGTCACTAAGACTTCCAATCATAATGCCTAAAATCTCTCCCGTGTTTTGTCAGTGTGGGATTCGCCTATACTCAACCTGCTGATGTGGGATTCGCCTATACTCAGGGACTTCCTCTTGCTCCTGAGGGTTGCCCTACCATAGCCATCAGTTAAGTTTTTTCTTACCACCGTTCAAGTTTGCACACGAAGTGGCTCTGATACCATAATTGTCATGAACCGACATAATCACGCAGTTGTCCTTAAGTAACATCTGACAATTAATGGGTTTCCAACCATTAAGCCCAAAAGTTCAAGTTTGGGTTACTTAAGTCGTCCGGTCCTTATACTTATAAACATTTCCATCCATATATGCATATTCGATGTGGGAACATAGAGCTGTTGCACAACAGGTAGCTTCACCTACTAACTTCAGCTACCTACTTTGGTTGGGATGTTATAGTTGGAGACGAAGCTTGAACCCCAAAGGCGGAGGTGGGTTGACGGTAGAGGAGTAAGGGTACTTCGGACCTTCGGTGGAATCGGTTGGGTTTTGTTACTTGTTAAAATGATACGAATTGTTTTTAAAATATTAATAGTTTTAATTAAAGAAACTATAATTTTTTAAGGCGTAATTACATTAGCGCCTCTCATAATATCCAATTACGCCATTGAGTTTTCAAAAGGCTCCTATTGCGCCCCTAGCTGTTAACGGTATTAATTTTGCCTAACAGAAAACACAAAAATACCAATATGCCCTTCGTCTCCTCATTTCTGTCTCTCCTATGATTTACTTTCCCGCAAGTTGAATTTTTTCAAGCCTCTGTCTTTTTCTCTCGATCTCTTTCTTGATCCTTTTTCTCTCTATGTCTCTCTCACTCATCATCTCTCTCTAAGTCTACTCCTTTCTTTCTCTCTCCCCTCTCTCTCGTTCTTTCTCTCTCTGCAATATTAATCTTAGGTAAGAAGGAATTGCACAGGCTTAGGTCACAGATACATTAAAATAACAAAAACAAGCACAAAATCTCTTCTTAAAACTTGATAAATAGAAAAGGCAAGAAAAGTAAATAAAATAAAGATTCACAGAGGATATAATATGTGCTTAATATCATCACAAAAAAAAAATATTGATTGATTGTCCAAAATGAATAAATGAAATTTTACAACAATTCAACAACTAAGGGTGTAATTGAGCAGAGCCGAGCCGAGTTTTGGAGTGTTCAAGCTCGACTTGACTCGACTAAAATATTTCGAGCTCAAGCGCTTTCTCGAGCTCAAAATCTTGTTTAAACTCAGCTTGTCACAAAGCTCGCGAGCTTGTTTGTGAGTTTTTTTTAGGTCGGCTCAACAAAAACTCAAATAAAATCGTAAACAAGACCTGCTAGTTCAAACTGTGCAAAAAACTCTAAAAAGAATACAATCAAGTGTATGTTAATTCAGTAAAATCATGTTGAGCATGTAGTTGAACAAATAGTTTTTAGAAGTTTCAATTTGTTTCACAAATTCAACCTAATATTAGATCTTATACGAGTATTCTTGTATTTTTATAGGCACGGTCAGTTAGTGCAAACTTGCATTTTTTTGGTTTGGCTTAAATATTAAATACTATCCAAACACAAGCATACTTTTCACACACACACCAATGTGTATATATATATATATAAATGCGCATACAAACGAGTTTCTTCATGACCCTTCTCATGAACACATAAACGAGCATGTTCGTGAGTTTTTTGAGCCGAGCTTTTGGGTGTTCAAACTTTGCTTGCTAATTAATTCGAACTTAAAATCTTGTCCAAGCTCGGCTCAAAAGGAGCTTTTATTGAGCCGAACGCCGAGTAGTTCGACTTATTTACACCCCTATCAACAGCAACATACGTATGCAATTACAACAAAAAATTTGAACCAAATAAAAAGAAATACCATAATGCGTTTGCTTGAAGTAATTGTTAAACCGTGTCATCGTTGCAGCAATATTCTATAGTAATTTTTAAACTCCACCACAGAGCATTAAGCCATTCCTTTCAGTCAACTCCACCCATCTCCACCGATTTCACAAAAAAAAATTCCAACCACAGAGCAAATTACAAAGTACAACTAAAAATCTTTGCAGGTAATTGTACAGAACCACTTAGGAATCCCTACGGTTCAAACCCCATTTGGAAATGGCAATCCTTTAACATTGAATAATACCTTCGTAGTTTGCCATGTACAATACCCATATATATGACCCCATCCGAAATTGGCAACTTAAACGTACACATATCGCTATTACCCAAGCAAGGATATACCGTGATTAATTCTGACACTCCATCACCCTTGCGAAGCATTAAATATCAAGCCAGCATATCAATTCCAGGAAACCAATTTGGCTAAAACCCACGAGATTTTGCATTACCTTATAGGACCAATATCATCGATGGTAGAAGTACTCTTCTAAAACTTCTAATATAGAAGTACCTCAATGCACTCTCACTCTAAAACAACTATTCACTCACTGTAAAAACAACTATTCATTCAAGAAACTATTTTTCTCATTCATTCTTCTTCTATCACTCAAGATGAGTGTGTTTTGTTTACAAAATTTTGGTATGCCATAATAAATATAAATATATGGTGATTTTTAAATAATGTATTAATTTTTTTTTAATTTTTTACTATATAATATGTCAATCTATAATCTACTTTTATTATTTACCACTTAATTTGTTAAAATCAAACACCCTATGTATTGAATAAGGTTTCCCGACCATTCTTAGGACCCTTGTTTTACCTTGTCTCTTGTGCAGCCCTGCATTAATTCCAACAACCCTTTGGAGCAATGTTTATCCGTAAATTTTGGACCAAAATTGTACAACTTCAGTTTCAAAAATTGACATCGGTTAAATTAATAGTAAAAAATGGAGCATTATGTTTTATAATAATATTTATAACATGCTTCAAAATTGTAAAAAAAAAAGAAATAAAATAAATTAATAAAAAATTGAAGTTTGTAGTTATAGTACAACAGTTTACAAATGTCTGGCATAATTACGTATAAATCTAAAGTTAATGCTTTTTAATAAAATAATTTTTATATAATGTTAAAAACGACTTAGCATGTCACTTATCATCTGAAGACTTTATTCACGTCATTGCAAGAAAATCGGTTTTAAGATAAGAATATAAATTCATTGGGTTATAGAATAAGAATATAAATTCATCGGTTTAGAATATACAACAGACTTAAAGATTATCACGTAAATAATATTTTTATTTAATTAAGTCACGAAAATCCATGTCTAATTGAAAATGTAAGGAGAGACTAAAGAGAAGAACTTAGACCATTCCCAACAGCCTCTTTATTTTGGCTCTCTATTATATATTGTTTAATTTAAATTATCTCTATTATTTATTTAAAAATTTAAGTTTAGTTTATTTTTTTAATCTCATTTATTAATATTTTATTATCCAAACAAAAAAAAGAGAAAAAAATCAATATTAACTCTATATAAATATGGAGTTAATATTCACTACTATTTTTATTTTTTAAATTTAATAATAAAATATTAATTAATAAATTAAATAATAAAGTATTTTAAAATTTTTAAAACTAATTAATATATAAAATAAATTAAAAAATATTATTTTGAGAAATCACAATAAAAAGCACGTCGTACTCTTACCTATCAAAACAAAAAAAAAAAAGAAAAAGAGGAGGAGAACTTCAATAAATTTAGCCAACCACGGTCACTTCCATTTTAATGAAATCCCCTGACATACACAAGTCCTACAAGTGGGAAAATTACATAAATTTGCTCAAACAGAAAAAGACGAGAGAGGAGAGGGTAAAAGGGGAAAAAAGAAAAAAATAATTGCTCAACAAATTCTTGATTAATACATGGTAAAATAATTAATCAAGAATTGCCCTTTTTTTAAGCTCTTTTCTTCGATTTGCAAATAATTCACTCACCGTGTTCATTATCCAAAATCTCTCTATTTCTTCAGCTTTTCGTCCAGGAATGCGACCCGCTATCAGAGCCCATCTGTCAAATGTCCATTTTCCACTTTTAATACAACACTAATTACCCACACATTTTGCACGATATAACAGTTCATAAAATAAGAAAAATAAAATACGCGATACTGAATTTTATGGCCGAAGAGACAAGCAGAGTATAAAAGGTACTATAGTGTTATGGGCCAAGTAATAGTATTACTACTGCTACTGACGTTAGGGCATGGCAATGAAGTCATTTGTAATTTTGTTTGAACAAAAATGTCTTTTCAGGAACAAATGAACCGTTGCCATCAACTTTTTTGCATGTCGAAGTAAATTTATGATTAGGGTCACGCCATGGAAGACAATTTTGGTTGGGAACGCACATTCATGCTCCAAAGCTGAAGAAAAGAAGAGTTTTGTAACAAAAAAAAAAAAGAAAGAGGAGATGAAATGTTTCAACCACTCGTGTACGAAACAATTGCTTTACCATTAACAGAAACAATAAATGTCAATCTAGTTAAGCGAGAATTTTTATTTGTTGCAGGTGTTCTTAAATCCAAGTGTCTTTGAAAGTTAGCAGTTCATTATGTTTCTCCTTCACCCAAAAAAGAAAAGGACAGAAAAGATAATTTGCGGAAAAAGAAATATTTATTTCCGTGTACTTAACAACACTTCAATTAATATAGACAGTAAAAGCCAAGAGTTTATAATTCATTGGTGCTAGAATCGTCTATAAAATTAAAACATCTTAATAGTTTTAATTTTCAATAAGAGTAAATAAAATAACCTACAATAAAAATATAGACAATGGAGCAAGAAATTCAGTTATATTTTTTTTATATGTATAACCACTTTAATTAAAATCGAATTTTTGAGTTTTTAACACGAATGATTATGAAAAACGAATGGAGTTGGTATTAGTAAAGAAAATCAGAAATTTTGCATGCAAGAGGAGAAAAGCAGTGGCAATGGTTTTGTACCTGTCTCCGACAAGCTTATACATTCTATAGATGAGATCTTATTCTTGTTCCGACATGTTTATGAACTCCCATTCGATACTGCTTACTTCTGCAAGAAAATTGCAAACCTCACTTGTTATGAACTCCCATTTAGCAATAGTGGAAGAGCAGATAAGGCAAAAGCAAAACATCCCATCCATTTCGAGATAAAAGACAGCAACACAAGTATTAAAAATTAAGAAGGAAAAAATGCGTTGTAAAATGATTTTTAACAAACTCAAAGCCCAACAAGTGATATTGGTGCAACTACCAATGAGACCATATATATTTTTAATATATTATTCCGTCTCACTAAATTACTAGATAATGGAATTCAATATATAATATTATCCATTTTAGTTTCATTGCGAGCAACTGAGAATATTGCTTTTTTATAAAATGTTGCAACCTTGGGTAATATGCTCATATAGAACTCTAGAAACAGAAAGTCAAGAAAAGAAAAAGGAAAGGTAGTTAAAAATGACCTTCGGAGCAGCTGGCACTGGTGGTCTTGGCCTGCTTCCGGCGACGTTTATCCATCGATTTATGCGAAATGTGTTGTAGTTTTGACTGACTAAGTAACTGAGAAAACGAGAGAGAGAGAGAGAGAGAGAGAGAGAGATTTGGATAGAAAGGACCGAGTATAAATAGTTTGCAACACAGAAATACTTTGGGAATGAAAAGGATAATAAGAGAAGAGATAAAAATGAGAGTTTCAATTGATGGGCATAGGGGAATGAGCTCTCTGTGTCTCTTGGGAAACAAAGCAACGAACGATAGGTCCTACCAAACATGCAAAATAAAATTCGTTGACTTGTAGTTGTCCCTTCTAATATTACTACTATTTTTGGGTTCACAAATTTGTTCGAACTTTGGCTTCTAGTTGTTTCCTCTAAAGAGACGATAATACCCTTCTAAAGCAACTATGAATGGTTGCTTTTACAGGTACAATGTGGTCTTTAGATGAAGGGGTGTTGTGTCGTATTCACCAACCATTTGTGTCTTTTAGCTTACATTTGGCACACAATTACCCATAAGCGTTGTGTTTGGGGCAATTTTTCACTCGTATTGGGACTTATTATGTTGGTAGTTGAACTCACTAAGTTAAAACCTTTACTTTTTGTCAAACCGGTTTCGATGATGTTCTTTTGAAAAAGTTACGTACTTTGCTTCAGTTAAAAGGAAAACATTACAAAAGCTATATATCATGCCCTAATTATATAAAAAATGGGTCTAATGATAAGTTTTTTGAAACTAAAATGGACTGCCAGGCTCAGTCAGAAATCAGAATATCCCCATCAAAGTTAAAAAATCATCATAATGGTCTAAAGGTTAGCTCTAAAAGTTTACAACTAATCAACTAAACAGAAGTCTATTAATATATTTTTAACTCTTAATTCTCTATTCCATAATTTTAGTTTACCCTGTAAATACACTCATATTAAGAAAACTAATCAAGTTGAGTCTTCTTTCCTGAAGTCTAATTAATATATTTTTAACTCTTAAAATTTATGCAATCCAAAACAGTCATCAAACACAAAAATTCAAAAGAAAATGGACAAGTTGGTCATGGACTGCAACTTTCAACCATGAATAATTAAAGAACAACCTCACAATAACCAATCCATTTTTAGAAGAAATAGTCAAAAAAATAAAAAAAATGTATATATAATTGTTGATTGCTTAGTTGTATTAATTAATTAAAACAGGGCCAAGCATAATAAGTAGATTGATCTTGCAAATTGCAAAGGTAGGTGATGGAGGTGTGCTTTTCGGACATTCTTACATCGGGCGCAATGCCAAACCTTGGTGGTGGATAATGTTAAAATAACGGGCTATACCTTGTACTCCATTTGGTTCAAGAAATAAGATTAACTAATCCAAGCTTACTGTTCGAAGATTCAACGAAAAAGACCATTTTCTACTTTTTCTTAAACTTTGTTCCATCTCACCTGCAACAAAAGGTTTGGATCTATCTGCAACAAATTTTATAGAATTTGGAATTGCATGCTTACGATATAGAGTACTAGCTAAATCTTTGTTAAATCAATTAGTCAAAACAGCTAAAATAGTTTCAAATGGGAATGAGCATTTTTAACAATTTAATAAGGTTAATAATTTACTAATTCAAGGATTTGACTGCATCAAGGGACGAACTGCACAGTTCAGAGTGTGGGAAAAGTAAGTTAAAGTGAAAAAGATGGTTTTTTTGGGAATAGTTGAATCTTTCTACTTAGTTCTTTCGGAAAATAAACCAACAAACTAAACTATAGCTTGAAGCTATGCAAAGCAAGTCAAGGAAAGAAATATTCGTCTTTCCATTTTTTTTCTCCACTTGAAAGTTGGTAGGACAAGAAAGGTCAAACACAGAAAAAAAAAGCCAAAAATTGCTCTGAAAAGTGTATTCCTTAATCCTTTTTGGTTTTTATCACTTACATTCTTTTAAACAGTACTCACATAAGCTTTATCCTCAGACACAAAAACTCACAATTTACTTGCTACATTCGTTTCTGAGATCACCTACTCAGTTCACATCTGCCATAATAAACCATACAAACCCAACAAATCAATCAGCTTTTTGAAAAGTTTGGATCTTTTCATCACCTTTTTGGTGTGATATGTGACTTTTGCACAGTATGTCTCTAATTAGTATACATCCAACCCAAATGCTAATTAAATTTCATAGTGATCAAATCCTCATAGCTTGGAGATAGAGTTTTCGGTTATTCTTCCAATGTATAATTTGATTATGATGAAAGGTTTTGAAAACGACTATAGTATTATTAAACTACCAATCATAAAGTTGATTTTTCAAATCTTTTTTGGATTTGCTCACACCAAAGAAGTTGATGAAAGAATAATTTGTTCAATGACAGAAAGCAATCAAATCAACCGAGTGATTGAAAGGAACAAATAAAAAAATGATTTGAGACGGGAATACCTGTGTGAAATGAAGTGATTATAGGACGGATTGAAGTCCGCAAGCGGGGGAGGGGGCAGCTGCTTTCATGGAGACCAATGTAAAGCCCGTGACGCTTGCAAGTTGACACACCACAACTAATTTGCCTATGCAAATCATGTTTGATCACAAATTTCAAAACCCCCAACCTCGACTTGGCCGCCGTCAAATTTTTCTTTCTTGACTCCACGACGACTAGGTTCGAGTTTGATTTGATTGTTATGTATATATCAACATTTTTTTTCCTAAAAGAAAAAATCAACGTTCTAGTTTGAAAAATTTAAAAGAAACAAAAGTATCTTTAGAATACTTTGAAGTTTTACATATTATAAATTTTTATCGTAAATAACGCATATATAACGCTGCATCTGCAAGCATATATAACGCTGCAAAACAGCAGTAACCACTTAAAGCAATCCTCCTATACAAGCTAGTAATAGAGCATTAGATTTTGAGGGATGGGAAACCAAACCAACCACCTGGACCACGAAGTTTTGTGTTTTTTCCACAAATGTGCACGAGTATAAGGGTTAATTTTATGTATGGTTACTAAATTTTAAGAATTTTTTTATTTATGGTCATAAAACTAACATTTTATTCAACATGATTATTATGATTGGGAATTTTATTTACCGACAATATAACTACCACATCACCGATAAATGTGGACGAGTATAAGGGTTAATTTTACCTGGACCACAAAGTTTTGTGTTTTTTCATAAATGTGGACTAGTATAAGGGTTAATTTTATCTATGTTCATTAAACTTTAAGGATATATGGTCGCAAAACTCACATTTTACTCAATATGGTCACCATGATTTGGTGTTTTGTTCACCGGTGGTCACTATAATCATTTTATTTGAATTTTTCAACAAGTTCAATAATATGATTGTCACATTATCATATCACGTCACTCAATAAAAAATAATATTAAACAACGAAAAGAAATAAATATTAACAATTTCAAATAGCTAATCATGACAACAAACAAACATTTAAATTGAACCTGCCAAAATATCACAAACACACAATATATATATGGACGCAATGTTGGATTCATATTTTGGTTGCTCTAAATTATTATGTGACATTAGCATAACATTAACATTTAATAAAAACTTAATGATAACAAGTCTACGTAATTTGAAACTCACTTATATTTTTTTTAATTAAAATCCAAAAATTTTGTGGTGAATTTTTTAAAACTAGATATACCAATCGGCCAGTTCTATATTCTTATACACAATAAAAAAATGTTTTAATTAAATGGTTTTTCAGTAAAAACTGAAAGAAAAATAAAAAAAATGAATATTAAAAAGTTAATTAGCTCAATAATTAACACATAATATGTATGTTTGTGATATTTGATAGGTTTAATTTTTTTGGTCATGATTGACTATTTGAAATTGTTAATATTTATTTCTTTTTGTTGTTCAATATCATTTTTTTGTTAAGTGACGTGATGATGTGATAACCACATCATTAGACTTGCTGAATATTCAAATAAAATAATTATAGTGACTACCGGTGAACAAAATCCCAAATCGTAGTGACCACCGGTAAACAAAACCCTAAATTATAATAATCATGTTGAACAAAATGTAAGTTTTGTAACTATAAGTAAAAATCTTTAAAATTTTGTGGCTGTAGATAAAATTAACCCATGTAGCCAAATTATAGGCATCCTTGCGCATTGTTCCTCCTCGTATTTTTATGCTTTAAACTGGAATTGTTTGCTGATATGTATGAAACATGATTTTCGTCCATGGTGCACATACATATAAGTCAACAATAGGAACAACGGAAATTAATTACTGTATCTTGCAGATGGAGCGTCTGGACTGAAGATTTGTGAATAATACTTCAGCACCATCTACTTAGAAGACATGGAAAAGAGCTTTTGTTATTCATGTCATATATGCAATGTAGATTTCATGTTTTCTTGATGCCACTGGAGGAGTTGCGGTAAAAATTCTCTTGGTATATGTTGCCATCTTTTTCTCATTGAACTCAAAGAATTTGTTCGATCTTATAGATCAATTTATGCTACGAAATGTTGATCAAGTTTCCAAATTCAATACTAAGAAATATATAAGGCTATCAATTATAGATGTCCCATTTTAATGTGAAATGAACGCTTGTAGTCAATTTTATTGATGTAGCCATAAAGTAGAGGGCGCACTGATGATG